>OZ023273.1:142547074-142580814 GCA_964007475.1 Hybos culiciformis | reverse complement strand
AAATGTATAATAATCAATTCATGGAAAAAATATAGATTACATTTAATGATATTAAATAAAAACAACTATAGTAATTAAACATTTACAAAAAAATTTGATAATATTTTGCTTATGAATGACTAATCTCTATAGATAAATTTAAATTTAAATCTATAAATTCATGTGCTAAATTAAAATTACATAAGGAATTAGTTATTGGTTCAGTTCTAAACAATTTGACTTTTAGAGCTTCATAGTGTCTAGAGTTAATAATAATATATTATAATTATCTTATTCAATAGATGATCTTAATATGAAAAGCCACCAATCAGGCTCCAAATTGCATGCATGCATTTGCATTAAATGACACAACTTTTAATTTTTAAAACCTTTAAGGATCACACTTATGTATATTGCTATAGAATTACATGAATGTAACATTAATATGATTTGATCTTCTAATTTTTTGTTGACTTTTAACTTCATCCAATTTTATATGCTATAAATCTTGTATTCAACATAATATCGAATCATAATATTTAGTGATTAATTAAAATAACGAAAAATGTTATATATGGTATTCAGATACTCTTAACAAGAACAACACTATTGAATGCAGCCTATGTATAACAGAAATTTTTATCTCATTTAAAAAAAAAAGATTGTTGTTTGCAGACAGATAAACAGATTTAATTAAACAGATAAACAGATTTAATTAAAAAAAAAGTATGTAACACATTTGAATATAGGGTACATTAAATAGCTAGATCGAATCAATTTGTTGAATTTATCATTAAAAATTTTATATTTTATTCGGAATTGCATATTGCATAAATATTTTTAAAAATTAAATATCTGAAAATTATTTTTGCATTAAAATATATCAAATATTTTGCAGGCATGGTTATGTTATAAAAGTAAAATATAAAAGACAAAGCAATATATTTATCATCCTTAATCTCAATAATATCAAAATATCGAAGAATTAAATAATTTGGACTTTACAAAAATTGGTTATTTCAGATGTAATGCCGAGATAGTTTATTTGCCTGCAATAAACAGTAATTTTAATTGACTAGATACCCACAGTACTATATATATGTACATATATAATTGATGTATCCAGAAATTTTAATATCAACTATTATTATGTTTTGTTTTTTCTTTCTGAAACTTACAACACTAAGGAGATTCTGGCAACAACTTAATTTTGAATAATGAGTAGGCAGTAAGCAGCTTTAGAGCTTCTTCAAAATCTTTTTATTATTAGTATGTATTTTTGCTTTACTTTTATAGATTCTAAAGTGAGAGGTACTCAACTTCTTTGTTTTTTTTTACAATTTGGTAGTTTTTTTAGTAACTTATTATTTTACCAGAAAATATTTTGGAACAGTTGATGGATGACGAAAATGATTGTTGTTATAAATCAAACAGAAAATTGTTATTTTATCAATTTATATATATATATATATATAACAAATGGTTCAAAGCAAACAATTGGTTCATCGAACCGTTAAAAAATTATTCATGTTTTTTTTTAACGTTAAAAGGAAGTTGCAATCTTCTTCTTCTTATGAATTAAATTTTTTTTAATACTTAAAATTATTATTACTAATAAAAAATATATATATATTATTTTTTTAATGGTAAAAGAAGTTTCAGTTTAGTTTAGTTTTTTTTTTTTTATTACTACATAATCAGAAAATTTGAATTATCTTTACGGTATTTGAATTTTTATTTTTTATTAAACAGACAATTTGTCGTCTCTCAGGCTTTTTCGTGTGCAAATGAAAAAGCTTATGAGCCGTACAAATATCAATTTAATTTTTTTAAAGAATAACAATTTTTTGCTTTGTAGATAGTTTTTCTCTTGAGAGAAATATGTAAAAAAACAAAAAAAGGTGATTATAATCACAATTAGGAAGTTTTAATAAATAAGATAAACAATTTATTAATTTTTTTAAGATAACTTAAAATAAACTAGCTTTGGATCTGAAGAGTTTTGAATCTAATAGAGCTTTGATAATTTTGAATCAGATACAAAACATGAATTGACAAAAAAACATAAGAATATTTAGCTTTAGAATTGCAATGGCCCTAAAAAGGTACTATATACCTATACCTAGTATTAACAAAAACAGAAAGAATAATTTTATTCTTCATATTCTTCTAATTTTATATCCGCAATTCTTCTGGGAATAAATTCTATTTTAATCTCTAGAGAAATTAAAATCTACACAGAATTTTTTTTAATGTTACCTAAGATTTTATTTTTATTCTTAATAAAATAAAATTGATATAAAGAAGTAAAAAAAAAAAAAGTAAACTTATAAATATAATTATTTTGATTAAAGCCAAGAATATATAATTTAAGTTTTAAAAATATTCTACAAGTGAAGGTAACTATAAAAAACGAATAGAAAAAACAATTTCAAGCCTTTTAGAGTTATTTAATTATCTCTATTTCATACTTCCTGAAATTTTCATTGAGAGTAAAGATGATTTCTTTTTATTAGTTATGTATGTAATATAGAAAATTGAAAAAAAAAAATGGAAATTGAATTTTTTTTAATTTTAATTAATAAGTAAAATTTTCTTCTACGATCACAAATTGAATTATTCTTGAAATATTTACATATGTAATATATGTTGTATAATTGATTTCCGTGTGCAAACAATTTAGCATTAAACATTTTCTTTTTGTTGATTGCATACTTGAAATAATCTAGAAAATGTTAACATAAATAAAATACCTCTAAACTCTAAACTCAAAATATATTATTGAAAAAACTAAAAAAAAAATCAGTTCTAGTACTAGATCCCTATAGTGTTGAGTCAAAAAATCTAGAAATAATGTTATTCTGGAGATATAAGTCTTCTTCTAGAATTCTGATTTCATTTCTACCCAAACAATTTAGTTCATGGGTAACAAAAACCTCACAATTTGAGTGATTATTTTTGCAAATTTCATACTTAAATACACTCAAATTGTTAATAGTATATTTGTGAATAAAATTTTCTAAAATTAACCTATCTAAAAAAAATCGTATTTAAATGTGATATTTAACAATTTCCTAAAAGTGTTCAAACTAAAAAAATCTCAAAAAAAAAATATATATATATAAAATACATTTATATATAAATATGGTGCGGGATATTAAAATTATTATCTGTAACATTCTAATTCGATAAATTCTAAACTTATATTATGTTGTAAATTTTTTTTTCACAATTAAGAAAAAAAATAAAAAATTATTCAATGAACTTTCTTATATAAAGGTTAAAAATATTGTATAATTAAAATTCAATCTAATAACACTCCTACTCCTATATATTATTAATTAGATTGCTGTTGGAATTACACTATATATTGGTCTCACGCATTTTTGATTCCATTATTCAAAAGAAAAGTTACATAGAACAATAATGGGAAAAATTTAAATATAAAAAAAAATAATATAATTTCTTTCTTTTTTTTTTTAAGAAAAAAAAATGCATTTCACTGCTTCACTAATTTTATTACTAAATAAATAAAAAAAAAAAATATATTAAAATAAAGCAACTGCACACCTTCGTATTACGGTGATTTTCAAAGGCTTTTAGAAGTTTAGAAGTTTAAATTAAGTTATTCTTATTGTCAAAATAAGCACATTAAATGAAAAAATTAACAATTATATATGCTCGTATATAGAAGGAATATGGCAAAGTAACTGATCTAACAAAAAAAAGAAATGGTATGTAAAGGTTTTTCAATTATAATTTTCTGCCAAATCGAACTCTCAGGATTCGTTATAATTCGAAAGTTCCAACAGATTCAGACAGCTAATTGACCGTATTAATTTATTCTCATTTTATCAAAGTCTACTTTTATTTTTGAATCTCAATGATTAGTTACAGTGTTCTGTCAGAAAGAATGTCGAAAAACCTTTCTTTTTTTTTCTTTTTAATTTTGTTCAATCACCACAACACAGGTATAACATTTCGATGGTTTTAATACTTATTTATTACCCTTTAAGATTTTAATCTGATCTTCCAACAATATTCTTTTATTTTATGTCTAATTTTTGGAGCTCTGGAACTGCATTATTAATAGATTTTAATCTTTCTTTAAAATACAAAGAAAACCTAGTCTTCATAATTGATAAAAGGAAATAGGTGTGGGAGCAAAAATATGCATTGCTTTCATATTTTAAAAACAAAAAGGGAGAAAAATTATGACGAATTATTAAAAAATATATATATGTACATAAAAAAAAGGAAAAAAAAAAAATATGTGCGGTTAAATACTGGCAGTATTATTAAATTTTTAATTTGATTTGATTTAAGGTTAATGCAACTGAATGATTTCATTATCAAGGTCAATAAAAATATTATTTCAGATTTTAGAATTTATTTTAAATAACCGACTTTCTTTATTTATTATGGAAACTATCAAGAGTATATATTTGTACATATTATCAAATATTACACTGGCCTACACTCATTTTGGTGCCTAAGATTTTAGACCTGATTTTGGGTATATTTTGTGAACTGATACAAGAAAACTAGTCACATTTTTCATATCAGCTCTTGTTCATGATTGCCAATTTCAATACCAAAGTATACAAAATACAAGCGAATTACCGTGTCATTAATCGGTTTCCGTTGATCTTTCATTATATACTCACCGCATATGTAACAAAACATATCAGGATCGTTAATGCTACTTCTTGACTTACTTGCCATCATAAATTTATACGATTAATGTCATAAAAGTAGTTATAACATGGACTGATTTTGAATAAAACGGTAAAAAATTTGAAATAAGAATTGTAGGTAAACCAGAGCTGTCAGCTGACTTCTAGTAGCAGCAATGTAGCTCATACTAACTACTTTACCGACTACAGATGCGAACAGAGCTGCACCAATACAAAAATTTTTTTTTGTAGGCCAGTGTTATCTTTAATCGGCCACAAGTAAGTTGGTAAATCCATTTCCTTATTTATTTTTAATCCATGGTTATTATTCCTTGTAACAATTTTTTTTTTTTAATCTTAATTCTTTATCATCCTTCAATAAATGGATTAATTGAATTATAATACACCAATTAAAAATTACGCTTTGTATAATGAAATTTTTCACACAAAATCTTTTATATTATTATATATGTATATTTATTTTGTAAGTTATTGAAATAAAATTCTTAAAAATGTTAAAAACTAATTTGTAACCATTTAAAATTACATTTTAAAATTTCTAAAAAGAATGTTCAGGGAATTAACACACAATGGTCATCATTAACAGAATGTTTTAAAGGGAGAGAAAACTATAATAAAAAAAAAATTGAAACTATTTAATGATGGGAACTAAAATTCTTATAGTTTAAATATTTAGAAGTTTAAAACTATTGCAAACATAATATACATAAATATTTTTCTACACAGGAAGGTCAAATACCCTAAAATTCAAATTTACTCTTGAAAATTATTTTTTTATTAAAATGATCCTGATATTGACAACCGAAGCGAAGAACATAAAAAAAAATTTAAAATTTTTTAATTTAATTTAGTTTTGTTTTTTATCTGCAAGAAATAATATGAATAAAAGCACTACATCACATCTGGTTATTCGCATGAGAATTATTGAAATTTACAAATTACCCATATAGTGCCATATTTTATCTATATTAAACAATAGAATTATACAAAATTTTCTTAATATTTTTCTATTTAAAATTAACATAATTATTATTATTATTATTATTATTTTTATTATTATTATTATTATTATTCTTATTACTCTAGCCTTTATTACCCCAGTTCATAAAAAAAATCTCATTCGTTGGAAATGTCATAAAAATTTCATTGAACAAACTAATTTTTTTAATAGTTTGAATGAAAATGTCATTTACCATGGTTCGTAGAATTTAAGTTCACTCAGAATTTAGTTTTAAACCAAAGAAAAACTAAATTGGGTATTAAAATAATAACATTCTTATATAAAATGTATTTATTAAATATAAGTTTAACAACCGCAAATTCATAATTTATTCAAGTAACTAAAAAATAATGAGAAAAAAAATAATGTCAACATTTTCACAAAATAATATTCTTTTTTTTTTTTTTCTTCTTCTTCTTATTTTTTATTCCATTACATTGTATTAAATCAGTATCTTATAAAATAAATAATATTCAAGCCACTAATATGAAACCAGATATGAAATTAAAAACTTTCAAGAAATAAACATAAACATGAATTGTTTGATTTTAATATATACATAGCCTGAGGGATATGATTCGCTTTACTATTGTTCATTTTACATGGTGCATGTTATATTAAATAAATTCATAAAAATGCCAGTGACCGAAATTAGTTTTGTCACAATTATAAATTATAATTGTGTGAAAACATGAGAATCAGATCACTATTCCTAAAATTGTATTTCTTTTAATTAAATTAAAATAAAATAAACTGATTTTTTTTTTGTAATAAAAATGTTGATAGTTGCAAGCTAACCTGAATTGGTCTTATATGAAACATCGTTTAATTGTTTTATATGATTTATCTAAATGATATTGAAATTAATCATTTAAAATTGTCGATTCGATTGTTTCAAACTAATTTTAATTAGACACTTTGTCATTGCAACTTTGAAAAATATTAAAAAAGATTTCTTTGAAAATATCTGGTCGATCAGTATAAATCTCTTTAAAGATTATTCAAAATGTTTTAAAGAACATGAGAACAAAATGTCACGAAATACACTTCTAAAATAAATGTCACAAATTATATAAATAAATATTGACGGACAGTTATATAATAAGTCAAAAATAATATTTCCCTATAGTATACCAAACTTTACATTTTGTATATGTATGTAATCCGATGTTACGGTGACTTATTCTTCCTACTTATTTTCAACAAAAATATAATATTAACACATTTACAATTCTTTTAAAATATTATAAATTAATTGTATAATTTAGCTTTAGTTTTGTCATAAGATACAATTAGAATTTAGCATTATAATACGTACAACAATTAAAGGTGGTACAGCCTTCTTCAGAAGCAGATTAATTCTGATTCGAATTATTGCTGTTTCCTTCAAGTAAGATCAGTTAATATTATGAGACCTTATTTGCTCAAACGTTATTTTAATTACGAGTTCTTCAATTGTCTGTTTTGCCTACCTATGTACCTGAAAATTCTACAAAATTTGATATTAAAGGCATATTTCATGTTGAATTTTATTTTTAAAAAATGTATAATAATAAAAAACATGAAAAGGGTGTTGCTCTATGCTCTTTCTAGACAAACATATGTAATTTTAGATTTTTTTAAAATCATCATCCATAAAGTGTTGAAAATATATGAAAACGTTTATTAAAGCGTGACACTTCTTCCTCTGTTCAAAAATTTATTACTTTATAAGCATTATTCTGACGCTGTAATTGAATTAACCCATATTATGAAGTTTTATCAGTATAAAAACATTATTTCAAATTTTTACACATCAAAGTTCGAAAAATTTACTAAAGATTTCAATGAAAGAATATTTTATTGACAAATATAGTTACATTATTAATAAATACTGGTACCTCAGCATTTCATCTTCCCTCTTAAAAAAATTTCCACGTTAAGTAACTACACTGCACATATGATTATTTAAAAGAAAAAACTACAATGATACTAGTACAACATTTTGAAATAAAAATAAAATATTTTAATTTAATATAATCAAAAAAAAAATTATATTTACTTTTACTAAAAGTGGTTTTTCTAATCGTGATTAGAAATGTTTATACATTTTTTTTCGCTAAAACCTTAACCTAATTGGGGCTGTTAAAAAAAGTCTTTGGTATTTCACGATTTTATTTTTTCAAGTTCCTGTAACACCAATATTTTTAAAAATAAATAATACTTAATAAAATATTTTAAATTATAATTAAATGAAATTTAAATATTTCATCCTGAATATTGTGTACTGAACAGTTTGTCGGTCGGTTGCCGAAAATTATATTATCGTTTCCATTAGTATACACATTAGTTAAGTACATGATTATGACTACTTTAGAAGCTCTATTGTATCAGTTTTTCTCTATATTTGCCTCAGTTTCAGGAGATCCCGAATCTAATTTAAGTGCGATTATACTGAAAAAGATAAAATAGTGATCATCTTGACTGTAAATGATTTCCAGGTAGAAATTTCTGTTTTCATGGACCTGATAGTTTTGTCTTAAAACGGAAGGTTTATTCGATTCGTAAAATTATTCTATCAAATCAAAATCGAAAATAAAGAATACTTTTAAAAAATTTATTATTTAAGATACGAAAAAGAAATAAAAAAGTTATTAATTTTTTCCTTTTTTTTCCTGACCAAAATATTTAATTTAATCTCTAAATTAAAATATAAGGTAATTGCAACTAGAGTTACCAATGTTTATTGTTATCGTATTTTATGACCGAATTAAAAGAAAACTAAAAGTGATTTAAATTGTAAGTAGTTGTATATGAGTCTCAACAACATTCTCATGATTCAATACTTAAATTGAATAACAAAGATATGTTTCTCTAAATATTTATTGATTCATTAAATATAATTAATTAAACAAATAATTAATTATACATATAAATAAATATTATGTTGCCACCTATTAATAACATTAATATATACATGTTACATACAATTAAGAAACCTGCACAATTATTATTATAATACATACATATATCATGAATTATATATAGTTATTTAATATGAATAAAATTTAAGAAAAAGTGTTATTCCAATTGTCAAATTGATTATATATATAGTAGTTTCTTGAAATAATCTATATAATGTTTTATTATATATAAATCTAAAACGAAAGATCTAAGTAATTTATTTTGATTTATCATTTCAACAATATATTTTTAAAACCTGTAACCATATTGCATTGCAATATGCATTAAATTTACGCGCCCACCTTTTGCAACGAAAAATAAAAAAAAAAAAAACATCTGAAAGGAAACAAGTGAAAATTTTATTGCGAAAGTTTTTCTTTTAATTTTTTTTTTTACGTTGATTTTTTCACTAAATTAACCGGTCGTGAATATTTAAACTTAATAAATCTTTTTTTTTTTTAAATAAAAATTATTATTTAAAATTTATATACAATTTAAATGAATAAAACGAAAAAAAAAAAGTAAATTTTTATAATGCCAATTAGATATGTTGTATTTGACCCAGAAATTGAAATTTTTCTTTTCTTTAGTTTTATTTTATTTTGTTTTTTTTTTTTTTAAGAAAATTTTCCTCTCGATTTATTTTTCATTGATATTCATCAATAAAAAATGGACTTGTCCATCCCAAAAAAAAAAAAATTTAAAATAAAAATAAACAAAAATCTTTTTAATAAAAACATTTAAGATGTACATATATATATTATGTTTTATGCAAAGGAACATTGAATTCAAACAAAACCCACAATATTTTATATGTACAATACAATGTAAAGCATATATAAAATGTTGATTTTCTGATTTTCTTAGTTTTATACATTATAACAGCATCAAGATGCAAAATTATTCTGTTAACTAAACAGAGTATTCATAGAATAGTTAAGATATTGTCTATAAGTGTAGTAATTAAAAAGATAAGGATATACTTAATCTGTTCTTAAACTCAAAAAAAAAAATTGTTTAACTCAAGTCAACAAGCAGTATTAAAATTAATATTTGAAAATTTTTAAAGCAATTTTGAGCAATTTATTTGATTCTATGGAAAAGTAATAGTAATGAAACATATAATATTATCAACATGAACAATCTCTATTTTTATCATTTTCGCAGTAATTTAACTTTAGCTTTTTACTTCCAAAATCAATCTATAAGATGATTATTTCTTACCACCTAATCTATTATATGGGTTAAGATTATCCGAACATTATATTATCCATAATATTATCAACATCATTTCTAATTCGAATATCTTTTTTTGGCTTCCATATAAGTTAAGTTTTTCCAACGATCTCAATTTTTATAATTTTCGCATCAATTTAACTTTAATTTTTTACAACCAATTCTAATTTAAAACCTTGTTTATTTTCCCGACCTGAACTGTAATGTAGATTGAGACTAATCGAACATGTTTGTGGACCTCGCCTTAAGTTGACGAATTTAAAAAAAATATACATAATTAATATGAGTAAATTCGGTATGACCATTTATGAACTAAGTAAACTTGCGATTTAAAAAATCAATTTATGAAAATTTACTATATTACATTCATCTTTGGTGAATTGCGTATATTGACTAAAAAGAAATATTATTTGCAAAGAATTATTGTGTGTCGAAAAGAAAAAAACATTTTTTTTTTGCAATTTAACATTTTAAATTTTTAAGAAGCATGAAAAAAAAATTGCAATCGTGATGCATCAATGAAAGTGCATTTTAATTTAAACTATATATATATAAAAAAAATTTAAAAGTTTTAGTTACCAATTATATTTATTGTGCACATCAGATGAATTTTTCATTTTTAGGTATACTAATTGAAACTCATTAAAGATTTTTTTTTTTTTAATAAAGTGCTGTACATATTCTGCATCTGCATAGTATGTACTTCGTTATATGTATAACTTAATAAATATCATGGATTTGTAATGTATGAGGAAATTATTTTTATTATTATTCCTTAAAAATTTTGAAAGGAAAAATTGAGTAATGTATTTTTGATTTGTTATTTCTGATGGATAAAATCTACTATAAGAAACTATTATTTACTTATATGGACTCGCTTATGGAAATATTAATCTAAAATAATTTTTTTTTTCAAGAACTAGGTTTACATTACCTATGAATTATGATCTATAATTTCTATTATTTATTGATAACATCATAAATTTAGTTAAATAATGCGACTACCACCAGTTCCTTGGACAAATTTTGAATGTTCACATTATTAAGAAGAATAAATATTTAGTAAATTAATTTTCAAATAAGGAAATTGAAACTTTTAACTGGACACCATTTACAAAAAAGACTATATAATTTATTTAATTTTCTTTTTAAAAATTCGCATTCTTAATCATATTGTCTGTCAGAGATGAAGTTGGAAGGCAATTTAAAAAAAAAAATGTCCATTAAAAAAGGGTGCATATTTTAATAATTTACATTAAAGAATCAATTGATTTTTATTTTTTTTTTCAAACATGTTTACGTACAGTTTTTTTTTTGTCTTTGCTGCTGCACACATAATCTTATAATATGTAGGTAAACGGACTTTGCTGCCGGAATTTTTAAATAATTTTTTTTTTTTTATGTCTAACCAATTCCAATAAAACTTGTTATGATTTTTATATTTTAAAAATTTAGGTCTTTAGGTTTTGGGTTCATTATCAAATTTACAAATTTTAAATCTAGTTTTTAAGGCGAAAATTATTATGTCCGTAATTTATGCATGTATATATTTATATTTTGAGAAAATATAAATAATAATAATAATTTTTAAATTTAAAATAAATATTCTTTTGAATAAATTGATGAAAGTGATAATATGTCAAGTAAACCAGGAATTAATTATATGAAAGAAAAGAATGTTCTATATCTACTGTCAAAAAAAAAAAGCAATTAAAATTAGAATGAATATCTTTTTAGGTAATCTGGTTAAAAAGTATAGTGCATATAATAAATTATAACTACTATAATAAAAATAATTTTAATGTAGAAATCAATTTCATACCATGAAATTAATTTTACCTGACTATATACTACTAGTGTACAATAAATTTGTGTGCCAATACTTTCGCAGAAAATTTTTCCTTTAATTAATAATTATTTACATATTAACTGCTCAGCAACTATCAAAAACTACTTTATGATTCAATATTTCAATTACTATAAATAGTTGAAAATTCAAAAATGCTGTACAGACAGGCTACAAAATACCTCTGCATAAAATCATATACTTTATAAATCCTTTAGTTATTTTATTATCCAGATTTTTATTTTAATTCAAAGCGCACTGCACACACGAAAATAATCTCTGGTTAAACGTATTTAACTATGTATACCTAGAAAATCTGCCAATAATATAATTCTTATATATAATTCTGTATATTTTAAATGCGAAATTTTTATGATTCTCACAGGTTGTACATATAAAATATCGGAAAAAAATTTTTTTTTCTTATTTTATTTTTTTTTTATATCCCAAATCGGCTTTTATTTAAAGTCCTAATAATTTATTGCATTATTATAAAACTTTTTTAGGAATTAAGTTTACACATCATGTTTTTTATATCAAATTTTCAATTAAAATGAATTTGTACTTAATGGTGTAAGAATTATCAGACTTCTTTAAAAAAAAAAACCACTGAAATTATTATTGGCGGTAAAAAGAATTTTTTATATGCATAGTCTGTTGATATTATATAGTGCATACTGCATAGGTACCTATATAATATAGTATAAGAATTATTTAATGTTAGTTAATTTTGAAAACAAGTTTATTTTTTAACATTCTTTTTTTTTTATGTTATTGTTATTATATTCTTTTATTTTTATCTTTTAATTTCATTTTATTCGATTTCATCTTCAATTGAAATATTTATATGACATTGAACATTTATTTTTAAATCCTTTATATTAATTTCGTTCCGTTGATTGTCTCCAAATTTGAATAGTGAAAATTGATCCGATTGAGATGAAATTTCGCACATTCACTCGTAATTGATGGCAATGTATTAAATCAAAATTTCAGTTCGACCGGGTTGTGGAGAAACGGACTTTGCTGCATTTTGTGGTTGGTGGAAATTTTTTGTGAATGAAAAAAGTGAAAAATTTTTTTTGTCAAATAAGAAAGTGAAATAAAGATGAAACGATTTTTCTTACATTTCGAATTTAATTTAGAACCTTTGTATCTGGATCCACTCTGACAAACTGTAAATCACTAAATTAAAAAAAAAAAAAAATTCATTCCAAAATTAAAATTTTCGGTGTTTTGACAAAAAGGTTATGTATCTATATATTTATTATATATACATTGATTTGAAGTGCTATCTTTTCAGAATTTATATACTTAGAATTTCAAAATTTGATTTTTTTCTTTTTTTTTTTTAATATTTTTCTTTCATTTTGCCGGTTAAAATACGCACAATAATAAAAAAAATGTATTTCTTCAAAATAAACTATTTTCCGTATAATAGTGTAACATTGATTTGAAATTTTTTTTTTCTATTTTAAAAAAATCTTCAGATCATAAAATTTTTTTTTTTAGTAAATCTGTTTTATATCTCTCTACCTGTCATTTAATTTTTACCATTCAAAGACAATCTTTAACATAAAAATAGTTATAGATAACTTAAACATAAAAAAACCGATACATTATCGATAAATATAATATAATAAACAACCAAAAACAAAATGTATATATATGTATAAAATAGTTTTTCTAATTGGAATACTTGTGAGGTCCCTGGAGAATGGTGATAGATCATTTTACATTATAAAAATATCCCAAAAAAATAAAAATTTATATATAATATTTTATTATGTATTCACCATAAACGATTTGAAAATTTAACAACATAAAAATTGTGATAAAAAGAGCATAGCTCATAGAAATTTAAAATTTTTTTTACTAATTTTCGATATACGTAAAATAAAATAAATATACGGTATATATATATGTATACATACATTTATACTTCCAAAAATTAAGAAAATTTTGATTTATAATTTCTTTATAAAAATATTACTCTGCCTTCAATCCTATGGTATAGGATTATATGTGAGCTTATAATAGTGACAGATGTAATAGTTCGAAACTAATTTTTATAGTCTAATATGTCTACAGAGAATTTCTTAAGAGTCATATTAACATATAAGACAGCAGACCGGAATATGCATAACATCTTTTTATACACGACTTGTACATTAATTATCAAATGATTTTTTTATTTGATTTTTATATTTAACGAAAATTGATATTTCCCATATAGTTTTTTTTTTTTAAATAATAATGTTTTCGGTGGTGGATCAATTTCGAATCGAATTATATTGGATATATAAAAAATCCACAAGATACATTTTATACCATTCTACATCTAGACATAAATGTAATCTTCAGTTTATGTTTTTTTTTCTATTCAAAATGATAGCAGCATTAAATTTTATGATTATTATGTTTTTTTTTATGCTTTTCATAAACGACCGTGGAGGTGGCATGCGTTTTTTAAACGCATATTAATTTTAATCAAACATTTTGATTAAAATTTCATTTTCAATATCGTTATTTGTATAATCAATTTTAAAATAAGTTAAACGCCTTTTTATTTTATTTTATGAACATCCATAGATTTTTATAATTTTTCTTGTATATATAATTAAAATTTTTCTGGACTTGATAATGGGAAACTTGCAGATATAAATATAGCTATAATAAATAAATAGAATCACTGCCAAGAACGCCTGCCAAGAGCAACTACTGAGAATACACCCACACTTAGATCCAGTTTTAACAAAATATTTCATCTTTGGAACATATTTCCAGAAAAGAACTTATTCTCTTGTTCGTAACATAAAATTCAAATTTCTTGAGTTGTGATCGTAACAAATCGTCATTGTACTTAGATAGGAATTTTATTATTTTGTTATTTTTGTAGGAATTATTATTTTTTTTTTATTGGTCTTATACATTCTGAACCCATTGTCTTCCATTTAGGGATTGATATTTTTATTTATTTTGATTGTTTCTGAATAAATTTATTAAGTTTAAAAAAATAAATAAATAACGATAGATGGTCAATGGTTTTTAAAATAAAAGAGAAAGGATCTTTATTTTACGTCTGGGCTAATAATTTATCACATCTTTACGCGATCACATTTTATTTTTATTTTATATTTTGTCAAAATAATAATAATAATACTATCATAATATACTAATCATAATACTATCATATATTCTAATTTATATTTAAATTATATTTTAAACATATAATAATAAAAATAATCATGAATTGTGATGATGATGACTATATCCTTTCGCATCAAGTCGCCTCAACAAACCACCACCTGAACTAGGCTAGGTTGCGCCAAAATTGGCTTACATTAAACTTCGAAGAAAAAAACCTATGTATATTATGTATAAAAGATCTTTTCTTTTCCACGATGTTCTTCATAAATTTATTCATCAATTTTTTAACTCTATGTGTTTTTAAAAAAAATATTGCCTCATTCAAGTAGTTAATGTTCCCCCTAACATTTTCTCCATTTATCCCTCATACAACGCAAGTTTTTCCCATTATTGGCTAGTTTAATAGAAAAAAGACTACATTACGAGAATATACGTACTTAAACGTTTTTTATGCCTACTTGGGCAATTATACACCTTTATTATAGCCCTGATTTGATCAATATTCTCTGAAATATTTTCTCTAAATCTCAAATTTTTATTTCTATATACCACTTGTATTCTATTGCAATTAAATAACCATTAATATTAATACATAATATTTCCTACATAAATATAAATAATATTGAAATCGAAAGTGATAAATTCTCATTATGCGTTTTTTTTTTTTCAATTTTTGTTACGTAAAATCAACTCAACTTAGCGTAAAATTATGTAAATCTTTCCTACAACAAACATAAAACATTTTTAGTAGATATCATAAATCAAACAAACTTAAATGCATAATACATAAAAATATACACATAATGAAAACATAATAAAAGTAATGAAATCAACATAAATAAGATTTTATATTCAAAAGTGATATTTTTGTTTATCAAAAATTTCCAAAAAAAACTAAAAAATATCCATATTTGTTATTTTTAATGCATAATTAACTAAATGAATGTTGTTAATGTTATCAAAACCACGCAAATTAATGAAATGCATTTTTTTTTTCTAAAATGCATCATAAATTCAAAAGAGTAAAAATAAATACTATATTATTATACATACATGTTATATATTTTTTTATATGTATTTTCTCAATAAATTCAGTGTGATGTAATCGTGGCTATACAAAAAAAAATTCTACTAAAATTATGATATTAAAATATGAAAGAAATGAAGAAAGAAATTTTGTGATTTCTAAATCTAAATTATTAATATTACTTACTAGTAATATCGCGTCCTCGAAATTTTCGAGTAAACAGTCGTAACTGATAAATCGACATCGCACACTTCATTCATTTATTTATATTTTGTTGTTGCCAAAAAACTATCACAGAGTTCATTGGAAAGTATTTAAGCTAATAATATAGATTGATAATCAGTTTTAAAAAAATTAAAATTACTTATATTTTTTTTACCCTTTAATTAGAACTGTTTTTTTTTGTTGAGAATCCATATTCAGTTTTAAAAAACGCTTTTAGTTTATTCGAACACTTTAACTCTTAAGCATAAATACAAAGTAACACTCATATTATTTGGATTAAATTCCAAAAAGAGAATTGTATAATGTGAAAAAAAAAAAAATTGAATTTGATAAGAAAAAAATTTTTTGAATAAATCTTTTAATGTACACATTAAATTCCTCAGTCCCTTGGACACTGAAAAAAAAAATCATAAATTTTTTTCAAAAAATAAGAGAACAAAGCAAAATGTTGGATTTGATATTTGATTAAAATATTTTTTAAAATACTTTAATTCATCCCAAATTCCCAATCGAATAAACATTTTCTAATATTCAGACCAAATATTTTGTTTTAAGCCTCTAAAGGAAAATTGAAAAAATTCAAATATGATGTACCTACCTAATATTTTCATTTTTCCTTAAATATTATTTTTCAGTGCAATATAATATGTAAATATAAGTGTAATATGAAAACTGGTAAAAGAAAGCATATCATGCTATGTTCGTATGGATAGATTTTTTGGCGCCAAAAAAATTGGGTGGTCCAATTTTTGATTCAAAAATAATCTTAATTTTTATAAAAATTAAATAAATATCGATTATTATGTAACGTATTAGATAATTTTTTTTTGATTTAGGTATTTAATTTCAAACATTATAATGATTAAGGCTAACTAAATATGGGTTAGGAAAGAAATAATTCCCTTTTATGTTTCAATATTCAATACTGAATAAAAAGCTTAAACAAAATTTTCTTTTAAAAATTTTAAAACAGCTTTGAATGATAAAATTGGATCTCCAATTTATCTTGATTAAAAGAAAAAATAAAAAAGAAAGTAATAGTGAAGAAATTTCGTAGGACAACATAATTTTATTTTATTTTTAAAATTAGCCCATATGCAATTAATTTATTTGAGTGTAAACTATTCTCATTTTTAACACATACATAATTAATTAATTATCGTACAGTTTAATTGAAATTGTTGTTAACTTTGATACTACATAGTGCATGTAGATGATAGAAAATGGGTTAAATTTTGCCTACACAACACTTAATTCAAATGGGCAAAATGAGAAAATTAACAAAAATTCCTGTTGGAGTTGGGAATCAAAACCACAACTGAGCATGCCGTAGGATAATGGGACTACACCATGACGTTCGAAAAAAAGATCTATATTACTTACAATATTATATTTTTGTGGCAAAATGCATAAGTTTATCATAGCTTTGATAAATATTTTCAAACATAAAAAATCTATATATATAAAAGCGAAGTTGTCTGTTTGTCTGTTTGTCTGTTCCGAATAGGCTCCTAAACCGCTCAACCGATCGTTTTCAAACTTACACCATATCTTTGTGTCAAGTCGGGGGTCGTTATAGGCTATTTTAAAATTTGATTGGTCTCCTACCCAGCGATCTCCCGTGAGGCCGGACTTCAAAAGTTCGTTAAAATTTGGTACGTAAAAATAGTAACAAAAAATTTGTTGACCTCCTACCCAGCGACCACCCCACATTTTGCTGTAACTTTTTTCTACAACATGTTGCTGCAACATTTTCCTGCAACATTTTTCTGCAACATGTTGCTGCAACATTTTCCTGCAACATTTTCCAGCAACATTTTTCTGCAAAATGTTGCTGCAACATTTTCCTGCAACATGTTGCTGCAACATTTTCCTGCAACATTTTCCTGCAACATTTTCCTGCAACAATTTTCTGCAACATTATCCTGCAACATTTTTCTGCAAAATGTTGCTGCAACATTATCCTGCAACATTTTCCTGCAACATGTTGTTGCAATATTTTCCTGCAACATTTTGCTGCAACATTTTACTGCAACATTTTGCTGCAACATGTTCTGCAATATGTTAGCAACATGTTAGCAATACTACCGTGCGAAGCCGGGTATTTAGTCTAGTAAATCATAAATGTACACAAATATTTGAAGTTTTAAAAATTTTTGAGGCTTTATATATTGGATTTTCTTATTACTAATTCATATATTAAATAGGAAACATCGTGCTAAGATGAAACTTTAACTAACTTCTTTTTTTTTATGTCAATTTATAAATTAATTAATTTGAAATGCAAAATAAAAAATTAATTAAAATCGTAAATTATATTTTATATACATAATAATAGATATATGTATACATTTTCTTAAATGTTATGTATGTACTACATGGTTTATCATCATTAAAGATAATTTATTTTTTATGTTATCTTTCTTTTTCTTAGCTGGAGTTTATTGAAAAAAAATTCGTAAACTTCATGCTTTTATTTTGTTATAGAAATTAGAAAAAGAAATTAATTGTAATTAGTTTAAATTATAAAGTAAAAAACAAAAAAAAAAAATGGTTAAAAAAAATTAAATGTTGCGGAACCCAATATGAATTGTTTAAAAAATAATTTAGATTTTTAGAAAAATAAAAAAATACATAAATACTTTTCTTTGAATTTATGAAATTAAAAATCGTATTTAGAAATTTTTTACTTATAACGACTTATAAGACTAAAAATTTGAAAAATTGAATTATTAATTATGTCAAATTCAGCATTATTAGTTATTGTTTCCTATATTGCATAATATTTGTAAAGATATAACTAGTGTTAATTATGTTAACATAATAAATTGATAACATAATGTGTTTTTCAATGATTTACAACGTTAAAAAATTTTAAATTATAATATTAGTGCAGTATACCTTTGACAAAGTAATTGCATTGATCTCACTTGAAACTTTGAAGTAAAAAGTCATAACATTCACTGTCACAGTGAAATAATATTCGAAAAAAGATGCAGTCTATTGTTTATTTTAAGTAATTACTATTGCACTATTTTTGAATGCATAATATGGTGGAAATTCGTACATACACCTAGCATTTCAGAGTTAAAAGAAATTGGAAGAAATACAATTAATTTTTTTTTTTTTTTATAATTATTGTATTTTAAATATTTTTTTTTTAATTTTAAATTAAAAATATATCTGATTGATAAAAATATATTAAAATAAAAAATATATATGAACAGGTATATGTCTTATTTTATGCGAAAAAAATATTTTCCATTTTGTTTTTTCTTCTTTTTTTTTACCCATTGATTTTTAAATTTAAGTACAAATAAATAAAGTTTTGTCATTGTTAAAATAAAGAGTAATAAAAAATAAAATACAAATATAATTTATTCAGAGTTTCGACGTTCATCACGTTGCTCCTCCCAAACTCTTCTTGTGTGATATAATTTTGTAGCAGTTCTTTGAATTTTTTTTAAAATGTGTTCTGACTAAAATATTAAAAAGGAAATATTTATTATTTTAGATATTTAAGTAAACATTTAAATTTAAATTTAACACTTAAATAATAGATATAAAATCTCTTGCCATTTTTATTATATTAAAATACACTCTTAAAAACATAATAGTGTTCAAAATAGAAGATAATTGAGAGAAGATGAATCTGAAATTTCAGTTTGCACAAGATTTTGTGTAAGTCCCAATGTTGGAGTTGCTTATACATAATATTTAAGATGCAGCGGTGCAAGGCTTAGGGAAATGTATATTTTATTATGTGCTCAGTGTTACGGTCCTAAAATGGTTATCTATAATTTTGTGAATGGGCACAAAAAACATTATAGAACCTATAATTTAAAAATTTACTTATCAATGTCATTCAAGCTTTGTCTAAGTATACTTCTCACCGTTTGATCAACAGGTACACCATCAACAGTATAATGTGAATTATTACTAGCACTCAATGAGTCCGCGTAATTATCTTTATATTTATCCAATTCACTATTTATTAAAAATGCATCACGATACAATTCATTACAAGTATCTATTAATTTTTCTCTATCCTCTGTTAAAAGTCTAAAATCAAATTTATTCTAAGAAAAAAAAATTTTATGAAGTTTTTTCAATGTGCAATAACTTAAAATTCATATTGCAAGCTAAATAAGAATATAAATAAAAAAAAACTTAAAGAAATAAGATCCAAGCAAATAATGGAAATAATATTGTTTCTTTTAATGAGATAAAAAAGCTTGAAAAGAAGTCAACACTAATTAAACTTAACGTTTATATCCGTGTATACATCCGATTATGAAAATTTTATTAACTTAATCTGTTATTTAAATTTAACTTTTTTGGTTCCTTAGCAGTTTCGAAACGAGAATTTACGTTGAAGACGGCGACGTAGAAAGTTGTCCCGTATTAAATTGTAATTCTATTTTTTGTATTTTAAATTTTAGTTAACTTTTAATTATAATTTAATAATTCTCGCGGTAATGCTATTTTTGTTATTAATTTTAACAGAAAAATTTCTCATTTATTTTTTCATTTTAAATATAGGTAACTTGAAAAAAAAAAAATTTTTGCTGATTAATAAATTTCGTAATTAATTAAAATTTTATAAGTTTTTCAACAGTCTTAATTGAATCATGCATTTGATCGCTTTAATTATAATTTCAATATCATTTAATTCAGTTAAAAGTTGGGATTTATCAACTTTGGGAATAAAAAATTCTACCTTTAGTTTGAGGCATGTAACACTATATCATATGAGGGCTTTTTTAACTATAACGGCTCAAAAAGAAAATAAATATTATGGTTTACAAATTCCTACATTAATAGAATCAACATGGCCAGAAAATGTAGAATATTTTTGTCCACATCCATTTCCTAGCCTTAACGATTACAGTTTAGATGCCAAAGCTTGTTCTTATATTCAACAAGCTGGTTATACTGAAATAGATGAAAATGGACGCATCTGGATATTGGACATAGGTAATGATTATTGTTCGCCCAAATTATTAAGTTATGATTTACAAGATGATAACAAAGAAGTAAGTATATTTTAATTAAGATTTATTTAAACATCTATTTATTCTTCGAAAGATTATTTTTCTCTCATTTAGAGTAGAATACTCTCTCAAACGAGCAACTCAAAATTTTCAAAAATTTGTATAAAATTAAATTAGTTGGTTTTCTCAGTTTCATAGAACAACGTGCAAGGGTTTCAATCACAGCGACGTTACTTCAATGAAACTCTCCAATTTCAAGCCGAATAAATTGAAAGTGTATTTCACAATGAGCCACGGTGAATTCATTATGATGTATGATTTACAATCTAAGAAATGGAATAATATCTATTTTAGTGAAAATGATAACTTAGTTATTCCTAAAGCTTCAACAACACAATTTGAGGGATTGAAAATCAATGAAATTGCCATGATACCAAATAAAGCAGAGATTTATGTATCAGATTTCGTTGGAAATTTATATTTTGGAATTCTTTCTGAAGAAAAAAATTCTTCTGTGATAAAAGTTTTACATTTGGGTAATTTAATGGGTAAAACAAAATCTATAACATTTGATAAAAGCGGCAATATTTATTATGTTCTACCACAATACGGAACCGTATTGAGATGCAATTTAGAATATAGCAAAGAATTGTCGATGGATAAATTGGAAGTATTAAAAATGACAAATCATGAAATTGTCCAAATATTTTTTGGCATAACAGGATCAGTTTGGACAGCTAATGAACAATCTGATATTTATTCTGATCATTGTGAGCATATATTATCACATTTTTCACGAAAATCAGAATATGATAAAGATAATGATAATGTGATTTAGACTGATTTATATTTTTTTATTAATAAATTATTTATTTTAAATAAAATATGTTTGGATTTTATAATTTCTTCAAATTCTGTGCTTTTCTGTTCATTTGAACATACGTACATATAACTTCTCCTAATAAGCTTAATTTTATTTGCGCAACACGGCTCCAAGAGTCTTAAAACCTTTATTATAACAATATTAACCAAATAAGGGTTTTGCTGGTATTGTCAGTGTATATGTATAGAGCTCTGAAGAAGTTTTTGTAACAATTTGATTTAATTATTAGTATTAATTAAAAATTTCATATCATATTAAAAGAAATTTTTGATGCGCAAATATTCATAAATTTCAACTTACATAAAATTAAAAAAAAAAAAAACTTAAATAAAAAATAAATTATAAAATTGAAATAAAATTTGAGACAAAAAATTACCGAATTTGATCTGTCATTTTTTCAATTTTCTGTTCAAACATTGCATCAGCTTTTAATTGTTGGTCTTGCCATTTACGTGTGCAATCTAATTCAATTTCCATATTTTCATTAACTTCAGTTACTCGGGCATATTCTTCTTGTAATTTATTATAATCTTCAACCAAATCATTGTACTGTTTAATAAGCTTTTTATTACCCTCTTTAATTTGACTAATTGTTCTTTTATAATTGTCCAAATCTTCGTTCAAAACCTTAAAAAAAATTTATATTTTAAGTTTTATTTTAAAATGTATAATAATATTATGTAACTGTTGACAAAATCGCGTTGACGTTGTTACAGAGAGGGCTGTAGATGTGTGGTATGTAGAAAAGGATTTTGTTATACCTAATTGTAAAATCATTGTGAAATAAAGGTGTGCTAACAAACAGCGTGGGATAAAGTTAGCAAATTTCTTAATTTAGAATAAAATTTTAAAAAAATAGGTTTTTACAATTGCTAGTTTATTTTAATATTTAAAAAACTTTGAACGTACATTAACTTTTTGCACATCACACCTAGCACAAACGAGCTCTTCTTGAATTTTAGTTAACTGCTCTTTTAAACTTCGTTCTGTGCCTTCGGAAGTAGCTAAATGCTCTTTTAAACTAAATATTTCCGATCGTAGAAGAAGTATCTAAAATTAAATTAATATTTCATATTTAGATAGTTTCAAATTCTTAAAAATATTTTAGCTTTATACCTCCTACCTCCTTCTTGGCACAATCACTTTGTTTTCGATATTGGGCTACTTGTTTTTCCAATTGTACAACTACTTCTGTTTGTTTGAGCAACGAACGTCTCTGCTCGTCCATATGTGTTTTCAAATTTTGTAATTCTGTTTGTAATTTACTAATTTGTTCTTGATGTAATTTCTTTTCCAATGACAATTCACGGTACAGTCGGTCAACAGATTCTTTGTACTTAGTTTCTTCTAAATTTTAGAAAAAAAATAATTATAATAAATAAAATAATCATAATACTTAAAGTTATACAATAATAAAAAAAATTTAATATTTATTATACATATAAATTAAAATAAGAAATTTACATATTTTATTTTATTTTAAATGTTTTTATATTTTCACTTCAAAAAATATGTTTTCTTCTTACCATCCAAACCACCTAATTTACTTCTAACATCTTGAAGTTCGCGATGCTTCTTTTCAGCTGTAGTTTCCAAAACTGAAGCTCGAACTTGCAAACGTTTATTCTTAAACAAAAAAATGAAATAAATAAAAATTCAAGTTACTCATGGAAAATCATCCAAAAGCACTATTATTATACCGTTTCTTCTAAGTCCAAAATTTGTTTCGTCAAACGAGTTTTCTCAGCACTAGCATAATCTTGTTGAAATTGTAATTCAGCAGTTTTTTGATCTAATAACTCAAACAAATGACTTAGTTCTTCTGTTTTTTGTTCTCCTGCAGAATCGATTGGCAAATCAAGTTTTTTAATAGCTCCACATTTACATAATGTTTTATAAATTCGAACTGCTTCTGATAAAGCTTGGAAACGTAAATGTATATCAGCAAATTTTAAATGGTTTTGTTCAAGAGAACCTTCTAATGAAGCAATTTGGTATTTCTGTTCCTGTTCCTAAAATTTCAGTAATAACAATAGCTTCATTAATCTATTAAATATAATTTGTTCAATGTTTTATGCATTAAAATTTTCTTTTGGCTTAATTCACAGCAGAAGACAAATTTTATTTAGAAACATTTGGTAAATGTAATTGCTATTCTACTAGTAAAGAACAATTGTAACAAAATTTGATGTGGAAAAATTTGGCTTGAGAGATCTACTTTTCAATTAACAAACAAGTTAAATGTCCTTGTATTTAAATGTGAGCGAAATATAAAGAGATTAAGGAAAAATATAAGATTATTTAAGCTTCATTTTGTAATTTTTAGCCTATTTAAGTAACTCTTATGAGTAACTCTCTTAACTCTTAGTTTCGAACATAAATTAGATTAATACATATAACTGAAGCTTCCTGATCAATTAGCCATAATACATGCCTGTACATAAATGAATTTATCTTGGAACAGAAACACATCAAAAGGTTTTCATTTTTTTTTTCAATGGAAATTTAATTAATTTTGTATAAAAATAAATTTATTTTAACTTATTTGTAAGAAAATTCTATAGCGATGATATAAATATTTTAGTTCAGATAAACTGAGTTAGGTTGACAACTTTATTCAATCAATCACTTGTCGAATCTATTTTTGTTATATTTTTAGTACTTGTGAATTTTATTTAATCTAATATTTAAACTATTCCCTCTTTATTTTAAAAGAAAATTTCTAACTTTAGCCTCCTTTTGTGCTAACTTTGCTTCATTCTCAAAATTTTGTTTTTCTAATGTTTCTATCGTTTTTTGTAATAAATCATTTTGTGCTTCTAATTGACGTAATGTTTTTTCAAATGGTATCGTTGTACTATTACTATCGAGTTGATTTTGTGCTAACGAAACTTGACTGGTTAAATCTACAAGCTCATTTGTTAAATCATTTATTATGTTACGATATTCTTGATGTTCCTCATTCGACAATCGTCGAGATTCAATTGTCGATGCCGTTGAATATTGAGGTTGGGGTTCCTGAACCGGTTGTTCTAATCTCTGTTGATATGTTTGAGTTGTTGGTGTAGTTGTTGTGGTTGGTATTGTGTTGGTGGTTAGAGTTGTGGCAGTTGTTAGTAGAAATTGCGATGGTGACGGTATCTGAAGAGGTGTCAACGGTTTCCGATAATTTTCCTAAGATTTTGAAACAAAAAAAAATTAAATAATCAATTCGATATGGCGTGCTTAAAATCAGAGCTTACCATTATGAGTATGTGGACTCTTCTAGCTTCAAGAAACTGGAGCAATTTTTTTTTTCCTTATAAAAACTTGATTTAAAACAAATCCAATGGAGAATTTCAAAAATAACTACTTTAAATCTATTGAGTAAGAAAGAAAAATAAAATTCTACAGTACAGTAATATTAATCCAATCTTATTTTCTAAGTTTGGTAACATTTCCCTCCATTACTTTTATTCTCACCCATGCTTGAAGCAAAAATTCTAAAAGTGTATATTACGATATTTTCAATACGATCGAAAAGTAAAGTTTTAGAAAGTAATTTCCCATCGTCTTGACAAGTTTTTTTTGAGGAAAAAAACTACCATTAGGTATTCGAACTGAAAATCTAATCATATATTTAATTATAATTATTAGTTAGTTAAGTTAAAGTTTATTTGTTTGTAACACTTCATTTTGATTTTTATAACACATATATTATTAGTGTAAGAAAAAGTACCAAAATAACCATATTTAAGAAATAATAAAATTCCGTGAATAAATAATAATAAATTTGGCGTTATTTTTATATAATGGATGTTTAAAAAAGTTTCAATTTTTTAGGGTATGATTTATTTTATTTTGTTATCGTTTTTTTTTTTTTTTTGTGTATACATTATTATTACTCTATCTATTTATTTCACGCACTTTGAACCCCAAGTTCAAAAAATGTTTGACACAAAAAACAAAAAAATAGTTATAAAAAAAATTAATCAAAATATTTTGATCACGAATGACACCGAAAAATTATTTTTATTTTTTTTTTATTCACATTTTCATTCAATAATTTAATAAATGCATGATAATGAAAATTTTATTAACTATCAATTTCCTATATTTATATAAACGAATAATATATTTTTACAGAATATCTGCAGCTATAAGTACAAGCTTGGTATGAAAACGTTCTATGCAGTTTAAAGCGAAATAAAGCTTCTTAAAGTTGAAACTCTTAAATTTCGATCAAGTTACAACATTAAAATAATATTTTCAATTCGAGCTAAATCTACCTATTTAAAAAACTAACTTTTAATGTGCATTTTATTTTTCAGTTTTTTTTTTTATTAAAATTTATATAAATGTAGAACTAATTTTATACATTATTTGTGAGACTATCGTGATTTAAAGCAATCACTATTTTAAGAAAATCAAACAAATTTTAACTTCAAATGAATTTAATATTTTTAATACACTAGAACTAGGTATATTAATAAATATATATGTTAGACTATTAGAGTATTAGACACATTAAAAAAAAATTGAAATATTATATGTAATAAGAAAAAAATATATTTTAATGCATTCTTTTAGGCGCAATCAATTTTCCGAAACACTTTTATTAACACAAAGTTTTTATTTTTAACATGATAAAAATAAAATAATCAGACAAAAATTAATCCAATAATAAAATTACAACCACATTTTTTTTGAGAAAAAAAGTTTTTCCGAACTTTAAAAAATTTAAGAAAAATAAATAAAATTTAAATGGACTATTTTTTTTTGAAATACTACGTAAAATTTTTTCGTAAAATACTCCGGTTATAAAAACAAGAAATTAAAATATCGCAAAAGCAAAAATTAATTTCTTCGTAACATATAAAAGAAATAAAAACTTTTCCATTTGTTGTTGTAAATTATATAGAAAAGAAAAACTTTTCAAAATTTTCTGTAAGAAAAACTTTTCAAAATTTTCTTTAAGAAAAACTTTTTTCTTCCAGTCTTATGTTGTTGTTTTTTTTGTCTTTTCTTTAAAGCCATATAATAATTTTTTTTAACCATCAAACTTTTCTAGATTTCACTAAACAGGATTTCATGAAAGTTAACAACAAAAAAGAACCGCTTTTCTTTTCAAAAAATATTTTCAAAAAGTGTTTACAACTCAATTAATATAAATGGAAAAAGTTTTTCCCGCCAATAAATATATATATATTCTTCCCCAACCCGCTTATATTTCCTGTCTAGAAAATTAACACATAAAACCGAAAACAGAAAATTTTGTTTCAAAACTTTTGCAAAACTTTTCAAAAACTTTTTTATTTAATTTTTTTTCTTGTTTTTTTCTTTTTTTTTTTTGTTATTATATTTTATTTAGAATATTTTTTTTATTTTAGGGTGAATTTTATATATTCTCGAAATATAAGAATTAACGAATATAAATTTTTTTTAAAATGAAGAACTATTAAGCATGATTTAGACAGGTTGAATGCTTATTTAACCGCGGTCTTCCAACATGTTGAAAGCTTCACTAAAGACGACGTATAAACTAAATTGAACAATTTATACCTTTGAAAAGTCTTAAAGCGTTAGCTATTACAAACAACTTAACTTGATTATCAATTTGAAAGCTCTACCAAACAAATTTGGATTTCTTAAAAAATACCGTCAACAAAATTACAAATGATAAAATTTTCAATTGAACAACTTAAAATTCAATAAACGTCTGTACCATGCTTTAAAAAAATGTTATATTGAAGTCCGACGGCACGGAAGCTAAGAATAATGGTTATCTACCACGAAGTAGGGCTGGACTGACCTTTGATTTCTTAATCATAGACTTTTTAATCATTTGTAGGTTTTAAGAATTAGAAGCTGTAATTTTTTCAATATTTTTAGAGATATAATTGTTGTTTTCCATAGATTTAGTTGTGAACTGCTCTATCATACATACATATACATAAAAGTTTCTTTTTTATTTTATAAAGATTTACGATTATTATTGGATTATTTTCAGTAAAGAAAATTTAAATCTGAATAAGTGTCTGATCAATAGTGTTAGAAATAAAAATAAAATAAATTGTGTGTATCGAATTTCAGTTGGGAAATGAAAAATACGTGTGGCGGCCTATTTTAGCGAATATGGTTCGTCAGCAACCAACTCTTAGCGCAATTTACATGCATTGTCAGAGAACAGAAAACAATAGTTCAAATATTTGTGATTTGATTGATATGCCCCTATTTTATGGTGAACGCGAAGTTGTCTGCTTTCAATCGCTATAACAATAAAAAAGAGTGTCTGAAATATTGATTGTGTATCTAGTTATAAATGGTATTTCACAAATATCACATGGTGCTGTATCTATCAGTGACTTATAAATCACACTCATCCCGCCGAAAAAGCTCAAATTTCTGCGTTAAAATTGAAATCGTAGACAAATGAACGGAAAGATTAGTTTTAGTTACAAGAAAAAACCGAAAGAAAAATAATTTACATTTTTGGGTCAGCGGGAATTAAACCGATACTGTAATGACCAATATCCCAGATGCAGCTTATAGTATGCAATTAATTATTAATTTCCCTTATTTAAAATAAATATGCATTAAATATTTAAGAATTTCAAAGTTATAAAACTTTATTTAAATTTTTTTTTTATTATAAATTCACTTGTTACATTTATTGAACAAAAAAATTTTAAAATTTCTTAAAAATTTTTTTTTTTATAAATCCTTTGAGTGAAATAAACTTTTTTTTTTTCGTTTTTGTCAAAATTCGGTATAATCAATATTTTCTTTTATTTCCGTCTTTCCAATTTTTTCAGATCATTCAACTTTTTTGTTGGTTTCTAAAATTTTAGTTTATCTAAAAAACTATAAGTACACAAAAAATGCCTCTGACGACGACGACGTCGCGACAATATCTGTTTCCTATGTTTTATTTCTGCAGTTGAACTTCTAAAAAAAAAATCTATTTTCTTTTTTTTTTTTTATTTGCAATAAAACCTCAAAAAAATTACTTTTTTTTTTTTGGAAAATTAAAAAAAAAAGAAGGAAAATAAATCAATTTCAAACTTAATGGAAGTTTGCCAAAAAGAAAATCATTTAATTTGTTTTGATTTTTTTTTGTTTTTGTCTTTTAGGAAGTGACCCAATTTCCGTTTCGCGCTATTAAAATTTTCATCATTTCCGTTCAAGAACTATTATCCTACTGACTTGAAATTCACTTTTAAGGAAATATTTAACTCACTTATTATTCTGAATTTTTATTTTATTTTTTTTTTTTTATTTGTTTTAAAAATAAGAATATATAATAATAACAATATGTTAGTAAGAATAAAACTAATAGCAATAAAAAAAAAAAAAAAATTGTCGATAATATCGTTGTAAATATTGCACCCTTATACAAATATTATAAAAATAAAAGTAGTTAAATGTTCTATAAATGTGAATAAATGTAAATAATATAAATATACTTATGAACATACATAAATTCACTTACATACTATATTTAATAAATAGAAAAATTACAATCAGAAAATTAAAATAAAAAACAAGTGAACCTTCGAAGATGATATACCGACTATATATTCGATCCGTACCCCTTTATATATTTTTGTGTAATGTTGGAACTAGTAAAAGATAAGTTTAATACTAGGACATACTATGCAATATATAATATCAGATACAAATAAATTGGTGTGCAACTAAATTCTTCAAATATCCTATTTATTAGTATAGATCAGCGGTCGGCAAACTATGACCCGTGGGTCACGGGGTGACCCAAAGCATCATTTCATGTTACCCGCTTCGAAATTTTGAAGTGGTTCCCAAATCAATGAATATAGTTTTTGCTTACAACAATTGCATATAAAAATTTTTTGTTTACAACAATTGTATATAAAATAGAAAGTTTTCCCAGCAAGTGTTTTTGTAAGCCTTAGATAATAAATAAATTAACTTTTAATTTAACTATTTTTTTTTAAATTGCTTTCATATAAAATTGCCACTGACCCACTATAAGTTTAAAAAAATCTCATCTTAGGCGAATTTTACCCACGACCAAAAAAGTTTGCCGACCGCTGGTATAGATTGATGTATAGATTGATGTGGCTGAAAGCCGACAATTTCACATAAGTTTATCAATTTTATTTAAAATATTTGTTATTAAAAATATCAAAAATCTTTTTGAATTACCTGTACCTACATATAATTTTATGCTATCCAGAAAATAATAAAATTATAATACATAATACAGTTATTCATTTTGCCTCTAGTCAGAACTATAAGGCACAGGTAGAATTATTAATGTCCTTTCAACAAGGCACCTTAATAAAATTTACGATTACATTTTTTTTAGTCAAATTTTATGGGAGTAAATTTTTTTTTATTCTAATTTTATGGGGCTATTATGAGAACAAAAATTTACTTTAAATGCTCAAAAATCAATTACGAAATAATTAAATTTTATGTAAAATCTATTGTAAAAGCAGAATAAAAACAACTTTTTTTTTAGTGCAATTTAAAATAAATTATTAACAATCGAACAAGCAAGGGATGGTTTAAAAATTTATAAAAACAATGACAATTCTTTAGGAAGGGGTTACAATTTTCTAATACCCAGCCCACTACTATGCTTTTTAAAATATATTTTAGATCTAAAAATAAATATTATGCCACAAAATAAAAATGACATTTCAGAAATTGACTAAAGCCAAGGAATTTTTTAAAGGTAAATAACAAGGATTCCATTAAATTGCAAGGATTTAAAGTAGTAATATTATTATTTGTTTTGATTTTAATAGATCTAGTAAAATTGATAAAAAAAAACATAATAATATTGTATTACAAAAATTAGGATATGTAATAGGAAAAAAATTAAAATTTCCTAAAATAAAATAAAAACTTAATTTAGATTTTTTTTTTTTTTTTTAAATAATAATATTGATTAAAATTTTATTAAATGTCATTAAACTTGTAATATACCAACACGAAAGAAAATGATCGAAAATAATCAATCAAAACGACATTTAATTAAAAAATAAATTTCTGTTCGAAGGTTGACAATAAAGAGCTTTTCCTAAAATTTGATATGATAAATAAATTCAAATATCATTTTTGTAAAGTAAGTAAATTTAACTATAGGTATTCTCGTAATAAAAATTTGGTATTAAAAATTAATTAAATTTTCAATATAGATATAGAAGAAATTTTGAACTCGGTGAAAATTTTGAAAAAAAAAAAAAAAATTATAGAATTGAATAGACAAACTCTATATAAAAAATTGTAAAAAAAAATCTGAAATTATTTTTGCAATTGTTTGAAAAAAAAATCATGTTACACTATCGTAATATCAAGAATTTATTTTCTAAACTGTTCATTTCAAATTCAAAGTTAAAACTTAAGTTAATTAAGTTAGGTTAGTTAAGTTAACTTAAGTTAATTCATACAATCTCAATTGATATTTTAATAATCCGAGAGTCTCTTTTTTCTAACAAAGTCTGTTCTATATATTTCAATCAAGTTAAAATTGTTAATAACAATATCTATACATACCAATTTATTTATTATTTACCATTTTTACCATATTATTATTTTTTTCTTACTATAATTCAATGTTACATTTCTTTTGATTTATTATTGGTTTATTTTTACACTTCGAAAATACTACATACATATGTACATATTGTATTTTGAAGTGAGTTTTACATGACTTTGATGTATTTAAATACATTATGAGAATTTTTATACATAATAAATAAAAAAAATACCTATTATCAATATAATATTATTATATTTTGTTATCATTATAACAAACATGTTAATACTGCGTTAATAAATTCAATTTGAAAAACTAAAAACAAAAAAAAAATGGTTTTAGGTATATTAAATAAAAAAAAAGACTATGAACGGCCTGGTATTTTTTTTCTCATAACAAGGAATAAAAGGATATAATTTCAGAAGGCGGTAAAATATGTTGCTGTTAGTAATGACCTAAAAATATTATTAGGACTTCTTATAATGTTGTACACTCGAAAAAATAACTTTTGTTTTCCAATGGTTCTAAAATATATACATAATATTATCACATGCATAACTATATTATCACATGCATTGATCAATTACTAAAAATTTTAAATAAGTTGAATTAAATTGCGGAACATATAATTGTAGGAAACATTGTCATTGATTTCTTGTGGAAATTTAAAACTAGTCACAATAAGAAATCGTGTATTACAATTTTCGCTCGTGTATAACTGAGAAAGCTTGTTGGATCTTAAAAGTATAAAAAAAAAACGAGGCAACATTTTTTATGTTATTTATGTTAAAAGAAATGAAGGTTCATATTCAATTGAACTGAAAAACAGTGTTTATATACAAAGAAACTTAAGCAAGGATATTCTATTTCTATTTTGAATTGGCACGATATAAAATATTTCAATCATAAACGAATCAAAATTTAAAGAAATCTAACACGCCAATATTCAGAAATCATTTCGAATTTTACAGAGTGTCAATATTATATAGGTATTTTTATTTAATAAATATTTTATATAATAAAAAATTATGTTTAATATGATTAATTTTGAACTACAAACTTTTTACTTTAGAAAAAAATTGTAAAAAATATAATTCTTAACTAATAGAATAATTAATATTGCTTTAATAATTTCAAATAACTAAATATGATGATAGTATCTCTAGAATATAAACACTCGCTAACATTGCATCATTTCGGAATAGAGCCATCGGCATTTTATTAGTTAGAAATGTGAAGTGGACCAAAGTTCTGATTGATAACAATATTTAAATTAAAACAAACCAGATTGCGTTCGCTTCAGTAATTATCAAGCTCATTAATAAACTTTTTTTTAGTACCAATAACAACCCTTATGTTCAATTACTGTCTGCTTATAAAATTGTAAATTTATTTATTGGCTTTTCGTCAAGATCCACTACTTCTAATGATATCAATTAACTAATTTTTATTCTAAATTATGAACAGAAGAAATTCTCCAAATTAAAGATCTTACCTGGATTTATTAATGGTTTTATTACCAAGATAATCCCTTACCTTAATTAAGTAACCCTGTGTACAGAATTTTAAATATACATGTAATGTTTAGTGGGCCTTCAATTTTATTATTAGAAATAAAAAATCCAAAAATATCGTTAATTATGTATTTAATTTCATTGTTTTTCAATATACGTATGTATGTATGTAATGTACATTCCGATTCGAGGATCTTATTAGTTTTATCGGAAAAATAAATTGTATTACAAAATTTAAACTTAATAAACCTAAACCATAAATATAATAAATTTTTATAATGCATGTACATACATAATCAGTCAGTATAATACAAATTTCAACTAGAAATTTTGGGTAAAATAATAATAAAACAAATTATAGCCAATTCAGTTGTCTTTTATCATTAATGTCGATATTTTCTATTAGAATAAAATTTCTATCATTTCAGGAAATTTGTTTTTATATGCAGTAAAAAAAAATATTAAAATATTTCTGGAATTTTTAAAAATTTATCCTTAACAGTTTGAAGAAATAAAAACCCCATACAAATATCATATTTAAAAAAATTCCAAACTTACTTGACGTTTACTTCTGAGGTAAGCCTTTTCTACTTCAGAATATTCAGTTCTACTTTCGATTAAATCTTCTTTTAATTTCAAATTTTCATGTCGCAAATCCAAAATAAGGTCTTCCATAAAAATAGTCTGGAATTATGAAATTTTTTTTTTTGGTTTTTTAATGATCGAATTAAAATTGAA
>OZ023273.1:142310967-142546874 GCA_964007475.1 Hybos culiciformis | reverse complement strand
AATGTTGCGCACGTGGTGGTTGCCCCATTTGCCCATAGGTAAATCCGGAACTGTATATAAGTCTAAAATCTTTCAGTATTTTGAACTCAAATTGTATGTCCGGAAATTTTAAGATATACGAGCTTATTAAAAAATTTTTGAAAATTATTTTTCCCACTTCATAACAAAAACAAATTTAAACAGATTTATCAACTTCATTTTTGATAATTTTACTATCTAATTTTAAATTAATTTAATGAACTCGATTGAGAGTCGATAATTTTTCTATTTTCTCATTGCAAGCTCCATAAAATGTCATAAAATAATCTCGAACAAAATTTGAATTTTTTTTAAATTTAATAAATTTTTATTTCTTTTTTTATTCTCAAAAAATAAATTAATAAAAAATAAAGAGTATGATTTATCATTTTAAATTAATAAGTTTTTAAACTACCAGGTATCATGCTAACATTAAATTTGTAATAAATACTTAAAAAAAATATAATAATAAACTGTTAAAGAATTTCTTTTACATAATAATTTTAAGAAAATAATTTCTTAGGCTTTAAAATTTATAGTAATAAAAATATGAAGAAAAAAAAAAAAAAGAAATATAAGTAATAAATAAATAAATGAAAACTATTTAAATCGAATTATGTTTTACTTAGCATAGGCAAAAAAAAAACACGAACTTCTTATCAAATAATAAATTTATTTATATGTCATGCACATTATTGTGCCACCATCCTCCTAACCAACTTTTATTAGTTTTTCCTTTATCTGTACTCGAACTCCTATTAATATTATTTTTATTATTATTACTAATGACAACATTATCAGGTCCACCTATTCCAGATGAATTTTTTATGAAATTTTGTGAAAAAGATCCTGAATTAGCAGTATCACGTTTATGAGCTTCTAATGCTGCCATCAAATTAGATATCGTAATCTGCTGTTGTTTACACTAGAGCCAAAGATAACAAAACAAAAATTTAAAACCTCGGTTTTTTTTTAAATCTTAAAATTTATTTTTAATAACTTGCCTGTTGCTCCATATTATTGTTAGACTCAATTAATTGCGCTAATTTAGAATTTTTATTTTTCTGAAAGCGAAATAAGAATAAAATAATTGAGATTGCTTTCTGAAGGCAATATCGTTTTTTTATTATGTACGTAGGATGGCAGTGACATGAAAGTTCAAATATTGTTTATATTTAAAAGTTAAATCTGTTATCATGAAATCATAATTATTATTTGAAGTTTTAAAATTATGAAGTTAGAAAACGCTTAAAAAAGTTAAAATTTTATAGAATCAATAACTATACACTTGTTGAACAAATTCTAAATATGATTATGTCGCAACTGCGCCAATCGATAAAATCTGGGATGATAGACGAGCCAAAAGCATCGAATAGCAATAGAGTTATGTCTGTGGAATTTATGTTTAAAATTTACTAATTTCGATAACTTATAAAGATTACTACCTAGTACAGAAAGTTAGCTAACTATTATCATAGATTATATCATTAATAATGATTACAGAGTGATTTATATGGCTACTATTATCGATAGTTACAGCTTTAACCTAATCGTACCCTAATACTTACGACTTTTTCAGCTTCTTTTAAAGCACATCCCAATTTTTCGCATCTTATTTCCATTGCTTCACTTGTCATTGATTCATACTGCATTGCTGTTAACAATTTATCTATCTGAAAAAAAGAAATACGAAAATTAGAATTTAAAGAGTCAAAAAATAAATTTGTTTTTAACATTCGAAAACTCAACGAACTCTATTTATATAATACATTGTGAATGATAATGATAAAAATGATAAAAAAATGAATATATATAAATTAAGTAAAAACTGCTTGTCTGATTTATGTGAAAGTAATACACCTAATTCTGTTTTTACACGGTAGATACGTTCCAGAAAAAACCGTGTAAAAAAAAGACAATCATGAAAATTCTAAAAAATTACGGTTAATAAAAATATTTTTCGTTAAAATTTCCTTGAAAAGGCTTTTTGTAATGGTGCTAAATCGTGTAAAAACGGAATCAATTTTTGTTTTCTAGACCGCGTTAAATCAAAACCGTGTAAAAAAAGACCATGTCAAAACAGAATTGGGTTTCTTTGTGAATGATATGCTAATGTTCATTTCCAACATACATTGCATGTAAGTATTAAGAATAAAAAAAGCCAACATTTAGATTATTTTTTTAAGTCCTTTATATTAACTTCGTCGCGTTGATTGATTTATTGATTGATTGATTGATTTATTGTCCCACTACTAGTCATCCGATCGAGATGAAATTTTGCGTTTTGTATTTTAAGGATATACAATTTTTTAGATACCTCTTTTTGTTTTGTTGTTATTTTAAGGATATACAATTTTTTAGATACCTCTTTTTGTTTTGTTGTTTTATCACTTTCTAGGCACGACAGCTTCGATTTCTTAGATTCTAACTCTCGCTCCATTTCATTAGCAAGCTGTCTCATTTCCTGAATTGTCTCATCACGTTTATTTAATGTTGATTCTAAATTATTGATTGCTTCACAGAATGGTGTTGTCTCTTCACAAAATGGACAGGAACTGCTAGCTGATTCACTTAAACATTTTCCTCTTTTTGTACCACTTTCAATCATTCCATCTGTATCAGTTGATTCATCAAGCAATATTCGTTCAATTGAAATTTCTTTACCGGACTAAGAAATAAAATGACTTTAATATTACTCAAAAGCTATATATGTAGTCAGATGTCTAGCTCTAGTACGATCTTCAAAATATCAATAATTCTTTTAACTCACACCTCGAAAGGTCGGAGAATATTTTTTTTAACTTTCAACGGAAATGAAAAATTAACGTTTATCAAAAAAGTTTTTTAACTTTGAAATATAGCCAAAAAATTGAGCAATTTAATAATGTTTAAATTTATGAGTTTTAGTTAGAAATTATAACTTTTATAGAATAGAATCCTTAAAAATCTACAATATTAACTTACTAGATTAGACAAATGACTAGCGACTGCTTGTAATACCCTGTTATTTTCCTGTAAGACGGCATTTTTATTTGAGCTGTTAGTAGTTATACCTGAAATAAAAATAATTTTTTTTTTATATATAAATTTAATAACTTGAGATAAAAAAATTTTCTAACTTACTTTCAATTTCTGAATGTAGTTTTTGTACTTTCACTTTCAAAGAATGATTCTCATCTTTAAGAGATTTTATTCGTTTATTAACATTAGTTAAAATTGTTTTCTCTGGTTCACATTCTTCTTGAGAAATGTAACCTTGGTCTCCATCTTCTAATTCCTTATCTTCAGAAATATTTTTAAGCTGATTTTGTACATATTGAAGTTTACTCCTCAATTTAGAAATTACGTTACACTATAAATAAAAAAAAATTATATAGGTAGGTACTATGTTTTTGCATTACATACATTAGGTATATTCAATAAAAAATTTTTCTTTTACAAAAAAAAAATTAAATAAAGATTACCATTTCTTTAAATTTTTTTGAAACGACTTCCATTTTGGAACTCAATATTTTTTGATTTGCACTATAATTATTTTGCCACTGAAATAATTCTTGTAATTCAGACCATAAGAGTTTAATGCAATTAGTTTCTTTTTCTGATAAGGCTCGACATTCATTCTCATCAATATCAAAATCAGTGATTAAATTAAATGTTTTGCTTAAAGCTGATTCACAATCTGGATTTGAATTCATTTCAGTAAAAGCAATAGCTGATCTTTTATCAATATTCAAGCAGTCGTTAGTTAAAAACGTAGAATTCCTTACAGTAGTGTCCGCTGAGCTTGATTCAGAATTCTGATATAATCGTTTTGATGAACAATTTTCCGGACACTATAAAAAAAATTGAAAATAGATTTTTTTAATTAATTATTTTTAGAAAATATAAAAATTATGACTTTAATGTCAATTTCAATTTCAATTAATATAAAACAACACAAAACACTTAGTTCAAGTAAAAAGTGGAATATACTAATTATAGAACTCAAACTACACCTCGAGGTGGCAATTTAGCCCTTCTCAATTATTTATAATTATGGTTTATAGAAGGAGAAATAATTATCTCTATCTACACCAATGCCACCTAGCACCCTCTTCAAGTGTGAGATATAAATTAAATAAACTAATATTATAATTGTATATAATATTAATTTTTAAAATACCTTTGATTTTCTTAAATCTTTGATTACATTATCTTTAAATTGAATTTTTTTTTGAGCTTGATTCAATTCTTCTTCCATGTTGAATAATTGTCCTTTTAGTTGCTGAAGTTGATCATGTTTATCAGCCACCTCAATAGTTAATGATTTCATATTTGATATTGCCTGCAATTAAAATTTGTCAAGACAAAAAATGGAAATTGAACTTTAATAATAGAAAATTTGGTTTTTTTTTTTTAAGAAAAAAAGTTTAAAAAAATCATAGTTAATTTCTTAACTACCATTTGTGCAACGATTCAATAACTTCTTTTTCTTATAATTATTCACATTACCTTTTCTTTTTCAATAAGCCTATTATTCACCTTGTCAAGCTCCATTTTCAAGAATTCCTAACAAAAAAATATGGCTACATTAAATTTTGATTTTCTAATTGGAGAACAAAAATAATTAGAAAAAAAATTACTGGATTACATTTTCAGTGTACTTTTTATCTAGCTCAGAACTCTTTCTGTGCAAATTGGTTTCCAGGTCTTCCAATTGTTTTATTGAATATCTTGAGCTTTCAATTTCTTGAAGTCGATTCAATAATTCTTCTATTTTTTCATCTTTGTCTTGGAGTTCTTTTTTCAAGCAATATACGTCAATTTCCAATTTTTTAAAATATCTGAAATAGGTTTTTTTAAGCTCTAAGATAACTCTAACTAGTAAAATAAAAATCTGCAATTCGACTTACTTATTCTGGAAAATAGGATTATTGCAATTCAGCTAATGAAATTAAATAGAATAATAAGAAAATATAAATTAAAATTAATATATGTTCAATCATCTATTAATATTATATAGGTTTAAATAGTATTTTTTTAATTAACAAGGCATTGGAGAATTTAATTCAACATATAAATGAAACTATATCGATTCTATATAGACATAAGCAGGATCTGTACAAAGTCGTACCAAATGAAAAGCAAGTCAAAATTTTTGTGACTAAATATAAATTGAAACAAATTATATTATTTAAAATTTAAATAATTTTGTTTGTGTTTTTAATTTAAATATGTCAGAAATATACAATACTTATTTTCTGAAAATGGCTAAAAAATAAAAAATCTTAAAAACTAAATGTTTTCTTCACACTTCCCAGTTTACCTATATATTAAATAGAAAATTAGATACATACTTATAGCATACAGATATAAAATATCTCACATTTAGTTCCATTTGACAAGATTCATTTGATTCTTCACCGAAAATATCTTTTTCATTAATAGTTTTAAATTGCAGTCCGTCTAAACTCCAATTCCCATTATCAATAATTCGTCTAAATAGTTCAAGTAAATTGTAAATATCATTTTTTAAATCCAATCCTTCAAAATTTTTATGTTCTATTTTAAGATCAAATTTTAATTTATTTTCTAATAGTCCTAATCGACTTGCAGCTTCTGTTTCAACTTCAGTAAGTGCATCTAACATATTATGTACCATTTGCATTAAAGTTTCAATCCATTCTTTATAAATAATTGTTTTGAGCTAGAAGAATTAAATTTTAAAAATTAATTTCATCTTATCAAACAAAAAAAAATCTAATTAAAAAAAACTATTAAAAATATTAGAATTTTTCGATTAGATAAATTTTCTATTCCAACACTATATCACTTGATGTTGATATTCTGCAAGCATGCATATGTGCCAAAAAGCTCTTACACAAAACTTATTTTACATATAAATAAACATAGGTAAAACTTTAAAAAATATTAAAAATGTAAATAAAACAAATTCCCATATGCTATAAATTGTTTGTTATTTTTATTTTTTTACACAAATTCATTTTAATACCTTATATTTTATGATCATAATTCATAAACATAATTATTATATATGTACATAATATAAATATAGACTTTATCCATAGTACAAATGGAGAAATTTATCACAAACCATAAATAAAGCTTTTCTATATAGTTATAAAATATTAGAAAGCTCATACAGAGCTTATTATTATAATCAGCTGACGTAATGGAAATAAAATTAAATATTATTAAATAACCCATTTTTGAGGTGCCACTTAATAATAAAATACAAACTATTAAGTTAAAAAAAAATTCTAAAGTTTCAACATAAACTATACAATTCTATGTACAAAACATATAAAATGGGATGGGGGACCTTACTTATATCACTTATGTATTTCTAAATTGACTATTACTTCAATTTGAAAAATAAAAAATTATTATTATTATTATTATTATTATTTCAAGTTACAAAGATTATAAAAGAAACATTTCCTGACATTCAGACATTATAAATTTTGTTTTTGTCAAAAAAAAAAAAAATAAGTGCATACAATTTTAAGATCGTTGCCTTGAAGTGAAGAAGTTACTATGATAGAGATAGATACTACATATTTTGAAATTTAAGTTTAGAGTTTTTTGTATAATACCTTCGCTACACTTCAGGTTAAACATCGAATTCCATGTTTTGCAGAAAAAAATAGGTTCGTTCTGTGTTTGGTACTTGGTTTGCCATATAAATTTTTTTTTTTTTTCATGGTTTGAAAGTAGGTTCGACACAAACCTAGAAATTTTACTACATAGTTTTATTGCATTTCAAAAAAAAAAGGTATAACCTGTCAATTTGCTGAAAATTTACAGAAAAAATCATACTTTAAAATGCTTCGATATAAAAACAATAATAATAAATTGTAGGTTGTCAAAAAAGAAAATAAATTAAAATATTTTTAAAAAAAAATTGAATATTCTTTTTATTTTCCATTTTTTCTTTAAATTAAAAAAATTCATTTTTTTTTTTAAATTACGAAAAATTAAAATTTTATTTTACAAAGAATTTTTTTTTTAATTTTACAAAGAATTTTTTTTTAATTTCAAACCAAACCATCTTTTATAAGTGTGTCACCCCATTCGCCAACCTATTTTCAAACCAAGAAATTCATGGTTGCTAACCTGAAGTGTAGCGAAGTTATTAAATATATTTTCTATACTATTTAACTAATTTTTTTTTCACTGTACATATGAACATTATGTGTTGTAGTCTATAAATACGAAAAAGATCAGTTCCAAATAATGCGCAATTCAATCTTTTTTGGAAAAAATAAAAATAACATTTAATAAAGATAAATCTATAAAATTAAACTATATGGATAATTCAATGATGCTATAATAAATATTAATTCATCATCATAATTTATTTATTTACTTTCATAATTAATTTACATTTATTTGTAACATAAGATCAAATGTGTGTGAAACCGATAATTTGTTTTTTTTCGCGTAATCAGGACATATTTTATTTGCCGAAATCAATCTAAATAAACAATGCTGTGCTTTATCTGGTGAACCTGATTTAACTCAAGTTTAACCCAACTCAATTTTTTGTATGATAAATCTCCTTTAACTCAACAACTCAAATATTCATAAATTATTTTCGAAATCATTTAAACCCAAAGTCTGTAAATTTTTTTAATTAATTTCTTATATCGATTATAATTATAATATTAGCGAAATAAAGAACTATAATAAAGAACAGCGTATAATAGCTTTGAATCTCTGGTTATTTTTATATAGACAAATCAAAATTTAAAAATCAAGTTAGAATATTTCGTCGTTAAATGATAGGTAAATCTTTTTATCAATGCGACTAAGTTTTCGACAAGTTTTATAAAAGTTCAAAATTTAAATATTTAGTGTTTGTGGTTCCATTTGTGAATAAAATGTTCAGTTCATCATGGTTTTACATTTTAAAATAATAGTAAATATGGAAGGATAATAGTTATTTATAATGTATAATTATCATACATCATTTTTGTATTCAATAGTCAAAATATATATATGTATACACATAATAGTATAAAAATAATTAAAACATAACTTATTGTGAACAAATAGTAAAAATTACAATAAAAAAGAAACAATAAATTTATAGCTCCTAATGGGCATTAGCGGAGCAAAATAAGTCTTTTTTTTTAACTTTACGTATACTTTTTCAACTTTATAATTCAATTAAAATTAAAAATAAATAAATTAAAAAAATAAATAAAAAAAAAATTATTTACCTCGTTGTCATTGATTTTTGTAATTTTGTCCTCAAAAATATTGTTCAATTCTTCGACAATACTTAAAACTTTATCATTATTAAAATTCATTAAATTATTATTGGAATTTTGCGAAAAATTTATTAATTTATTATTGTCATCTATTTTCAATATTCTAGTTGAACATTGTTCAGAAGATGTTGTAGACGTTGACCTTTCAAATTCTGAGCTGCAATTATTAGGGTCAATATTAGAATTTTCATTATTTTCGTTATTCATAATTTTGGTAGAAAAAAATTATTTTTAATTTTTTTTCTTTTAATTAATATTTAAAATATTTTGAAAATGTAAAATTTAAGCTTTTTTTTTTTTGCACTTAATTGTGTTGAAAATGGTTTCTTTTATGGTAACGACCGCGACAGCGAAAAAACTTGAACTGACTTTGTTTTTTTTTTTTGTTTGTGATTTTGTTATTTTAATCTATTCGTATACACATGTATCTAATAAAAAATAAACTGTTTATACGAAAATTTAAGTTATTTCTTAAGAAATGTCTCACTTTTTTCATTCTATTAAAAAAAATTATATGTTTATAATACGCGTTGAAAAATGCATATATTATATAATAATATTATATAATATAATGGCTGAACATAATATAAAAAATATAGAACTGTACCTCGTAGATGAATAATAGGGCCCGTTTTAAATAATTCGATTTAAGATACTTTACTTTTAAGATACTTTGGTGGCATAATCAACCTATTTTTTAGCTTAATTTTTTTACCAACCAATTAAATCAGACCACTAAATTAAACAAGATAATAACAATAAAAGCTGAAATCTAGTAAGCTATAGTAGTTTATTTAATGGTTAATGTTTTTCTTTAAGACATAAAATTGTCTGTCTTATTGGTTAAATATTCTAATTTACTTTTACAAAAATCCAATAGACTACGATTCAAAATATATCAAATTATATTGATATACTGTTATTTCGTTATCGTATAAACAGACTACATTCGATAATAATTTTTGGTAAATACAATTTCACACACATGACACATATAGGTAATGTACTACATATATATACATAATATATTTATAATAAGTTTTATTTCGCGGTCTAATTTAAAAGTTTTTACAGATTTTAGAATAAAATTTATCAGATTTTATATGAATTAAGTAACAATTTCAAAATATCAGTTTTCACTGCATAACATAGTTTTTTTTTAATGTACATGTATTTTGAATATAAACTAAAGGTATGTTCCCGAACACTGGGCGGCGTAATATTCAAAGTCCTTGCTTTCATTAGAAGTACTGATGATCTCAATTCGAATTCTGTCTGATCCTATAAGTTATATAAATTTGTTGCTTTCAGTATTTCCCTCTGGTTCATTCAGTAACGCTTTTTCTTTAGGATAAAATTAATGGCTATAAAAAAAGTGAAACATTCAGCCTTAATTTAATATCAAAAATTGTGATGAGATGAAATTTTCTTATTAAATATTTCATTCAATTTAAGGTTCTTGGGAAGGCAAGATATATCTAATGGTAAAGTCAAAGCCCATAATTTCTTCCTCTTTATGTTTTATTGATCTCTATATATTTTTAGATCGAATCTAGGTATATTTTATATCATATTTTTGCATTATTTTATGTCATTAAATTTCCTCAAAATGTAGATTGTGAATAAGATTTGTAATCTCTAGATTGTCTTCAAAAAACATAATTTCGGCATCACCTTAAATTATCATTATCGTTATTTAATTATTCCAAGCTTATCTTTAATAAAAACGAAAAATTAAGTCATAATAATAATTTTCTACATATTTATTTCGAATTTAACACTTAAAACTTTAAATAACTCTTATAACTAATAGTACATCAATATTGGCTTTTTGCTTGCTAAACTTTTCGTCGATAAATTTGAATTTAAAATTAATAAGTTTTCAATAAAATTCTAAATTGCAATTGCAGCATAATCAAAGTAATTTTGTATTTGTTGATATTTTTTATCGAATCAACAATCTAGGTGCGGATAATAGATTAATTTACAGAGGGGATTTATCATATTTCATTATGCATTTTATTAAATGAATGGAAAACTTGAAATGTCTCTAGAAGTTGAAGAAAAAATAAATATCATTTTTTTTTTGTTATTTTTACAAACCGAAATTATTGATTTCCAATTGCTCGCTCAATGTGGTTTTTAATTAATTTACTATTTTTTTGCTTTTTGATAATAAGCATTGAGAAGTTTTTCATGTTATTATACTGTATTTATATTCTCAAAACAATCTTTTATTGAAGTTTTTAAAGTACGTTTTTATATGAAAATATAATGTACCTGTGCATACTTAATTCAATAACTTCCCATTTCTTCACATTCTAACAATTTTCTGAAATTTTAAAGCATAGGAATAATCCCTAAAGCTTGATCTTACTGCAAACCGAATTAACATATTTTACTTCATTGCTACACAAAAATTTTATAATATAATATAATATAGTGGCATCAGTACTATTTTCAGATAAATTAAGTTTTTATGTGTTATCTGTAAAAGATATTATTAACCCTTAAACCAATTAGAATTTATATAGGATTTTACGTTACATTTCGATACATTTTACTAAATATTCAATATTTTTTTCGTCTAATGATGATAAAAGTCTTAAGCACCTATTTAAATAATTTGAAATTAATATATATAATGAGCTTGAAGTTACAAGTATATATTTGAAAGCTTAGAAACGCAATAAATATTTTATATACAATAGTATTTCAGTAGTTTTGTAAACAATATCATCACAAAAAAAAAAGTAAGCACTAATGTAGCATACAGATTAAAGAATAATATGCTTAAACCTTCAATAAAAAGTTTTGTTTCAATGATGATACCTGTAGGTTTAATATAGGTACTTCACAAAAATTTAGTAAATATTGGATTGGAACAGAGTTGTTATGAATTTCGATTTCGGCGTCAAGATATTCTCGTTTTCATTTGAACGAAAGCACATTTTAATTCTACAAAAATATAATTTGAGATTCGAATTGTTTCAGAATTTACCATAAAAACTGTTTTAGATTCTACAAAATTTTTAAGAAATTACCTATATATATATATTTACATAAATTTAATATTTGAATAAAGAATACGCATTATTTTTTTTTATCTTAATTGTGATAATTAAAAAAAAAGAAACTTCTAGGAAGATTAAATTATTAATTACTTTCAGTAAAACAAAGTAAATGTTTTTTGCAGTTTACTTAAAAAGAAATAGATTTTTAAACAAATTTAATAAAAAAAATACTTTTATACTACTATATACAAAATACAATGAAATAAGCCTGAGTGAGTCATTTATTAAGTACATCTTATGAAATATTAAGAAAAATTCTTTTCTATTTCATAAATTATTGATTTAAAATATGTAATCTCTTGTACATCGCCAAACCTACTAAGTACATTTATGATGATCAAACATATCTTATTTCTCTCAAAATAGTCTTTTATTTTGAAAGTATACTGTCCTTTAGATATGTAATTTCTAATAAAAAAACCATTTTGTCCTTATTTTGTAATTTTTTTTTTCGTTTATTAAAATATTGAATTAATAAAATTTTATATTAAAATAAAAAAAAAATTGTTTGTTAAATATTAGTATTAAAAATATATAAATGTACATTATATATAGTATATCACTTTATGATTTTAATTTCATTGTTTTTACATAATTAAAAATGGTAAACTTCAAGTTTTTCTAAAGCACAATTTTTTTTTCTATTTTTCTTCTTTTTTTATGATAAATATTAATGAATAGAATTGTCAAAAATAAGAAGTTATTATAATTAACAATATATTTTCCTACACTGAAATTTCATGTATTTATCCAACTTGAAGAATAATTTACTTCATGCGATATATTAACTCACATTCAATTGATTTGCATTAGCAGGTATAGTCCTATCAATTCTAATTCTGAAGAAACACATGTTATTAATTCACTATACAATGGCAAAAAAGGTTCATATTTCATTTTTTAATTTGATAAATTTTATTTTTAAGTATCATCAACTTCAATCATAACTTCTAAAATTAGAATACAAAAAATTTATTGAATACACTTTAAATTTATAATAATTTTTTTTTTTTTTTTACAAACCTTCTATTTTTCAATTTTAATTTAGATTCCAAATATAATAATTTTCTTTCAGCATTTGTTAGATTTTCTTTTAAGCTAAGTACTTCCTCCGCCAGTACTGCATTCTTAAATTAATAAAATAAAAATCGTTTTTTGAAAAAAATAATATTATTTTTTTGTACCTCCTACCTCCGTCTTGTAGGTACATTCTTCTATCTTACAATAAGCGATTTGTTCTTCTAATTCGCTAACTGCGTTTGTTTGTTTCGAAAATAAAGATTTTTGATTTTCTAGTTGTTGCTTTAAATTGCTTATTTCATTTTGTATGCAGCTTGCTTGATCTTCTTTTATTTTTTTTTCCTTAGCCAAATCCTGTTGTAAATACTCTATTTTGTTCTTGTAGGTGTTTAAATCTAAAAAAAATACAAAAAACGACAGATAATTGCTTTATAGATTTTTTTAATTACCTATTTCCATGAAGTTTCTTCCGAATATCCATAAGTCTAAATTCCGTCAATTTTAGTTACATACCTTCTTCAATGTTTGATTTATTTTCAGCTTCATTTAGAGCCCACAATAAATCTTTATTCTAAAAATGTTTAACATAACATTAAGAAATGTTTAATCATACTTTAGTGAATTGATGTTTTTTTCTTACCTCTTCTTCTAACCTTGCCATATTCTTCAAGAAAGTTTCTCTTTCAACAAATACACAATCTTCTTGATATTTCAATTCATTTATTTTGTCGGTTAGCAATTGCATCAAAGATTCATATTGCGCAGACGGAACACTATTACTTATGATTCTCTTTTGATCTTCTAAAACAGTTGCATACATCTCTGACAGCTTATCAAGTTTGAATTTATATACATCAATACATTCCTCCATTGATTTAATATGAGTTTTTAATACGTCATTCTTAATTAATAAAAATATAAATTTAATATTTTAAAATTTCACGAATTTACTATTTTATTAGGAAAGTTCTTAAATATACTTACTATCTTTCTAGATTCAATTAAAGAAGAATTTAAACCTTTTAAACTAGTATTTAAATCGACAATCGTTTGTGTTTTTTCATATAACTCTTTTATCTGTAAAAATATATATATATGTTTATTATTTCGGAAGTTAACCAATTCTTCTGTATTATAAATAACCAAATTAACTTCGAACAATACCAAAATAATATTATACAAATTATGAGATAGAATGATTTGAAAGACCAAAATTTTAATGCTTCCCAGATGGAACAAATAATGCCCCAATGAAGCTTAAATTTTTATTATTTTGTATTCTTTTTCTATGCATCCCAAAGTTTTATTAAATATTTTATTTTAAAAAAACTTGCCAAGTCTTCTTTATCTTCGTTCTCTTCTTTTGACGTTTGTAAGCTTAATAATTTTGTATTAGTTAACTGTAATTCCTGATTCAATTCCAATGTAATTTCTGTCATTTTTTCGATAGTTGCATCGCGCTCTCTAAGACAACATTCTAGCTTTTTGATTGCATCAGCCAAAGGAATAGTTCCATTATTATCAAAATGATCCAGGCTTCCTGGTTTTCCAGAAGAAAAACTTTCAATACTTTGAAATGATCCTTTTTGCCCTGACTAGTAATTTAAATAGAATTAAAAATATTTATTTGTTTCATTGAAAAAAAAAAAAAATTCAGTTCCTCAACCTAACGTACCAAGTTTGACAGTTGACTACCAGAATTTTCTTCCTCAATGCGAGTTTTCTCTATATTTTTCAAACTTGTACCTACAGAAAAAGAAAATTGGTTATTTAGTCCTTAATTTTATTATTTTTGGATTCACATTCATACAATCTATTTTTGATTTTAATTTGGTGATTTCCTTTCTAAGTGAATCATTTTCATTTCGCAGGGAATCATTTTCATTTATTAGTAAATCCTTTTCATCTTGAAGACACCTGAAACCCTTTGTCACGTCCGTTACTAGTAAATCACTTGCATCTCTTAGTAAACCAATTTCTTCTTTTAGTGAATCATTTTCATGTTGAAGTCGTTTGAAGCTTTTCATTTCTTTTCTTAATGAATCATTTTCGTCTCGTAGGGATTTATTTTCTTCTCTTAGTGAATCATTTTCATCTCGAAGGCATTTAAAACTCTTTCCCATTTCCTTTCTTAGTTTATCATTTTCAATTCCGAGGGAATCATTTTCATTTCGTAGTGAATTATTTTCATCAAGAGATTTTAAACATTTCGCCATCTCCTTTTTTAATGAATCATTTTCATCTCGTAAGGAATCATTTTTATCTTGTAGTGAATTATTTTCAATTCGAAGGCATTTAAGACTCTTTGCCATTTCTTTTCTTAAATTATCATTTTCATCCCGTAGGGAATCATTTTCATCTCTTAATAAGTTATTTTCATCAAGTGATTTTAAATGCTTCGTCATTTCCTTTTTTAGTGCATCATTTTCAACTTTTAAAGAATCAATCTCTTCTCGTAATGATTCATTTTCATCTCGAAGACATTTGAAAGACTTTGCCATTTCCTTTCTTAATTTATCATTTTCATTTAGAAGGGAATCATTTTCATCTCGTAGTGAATTATTGTCACCAAGAGATTTTAAACACTTCGTCATTTCCTTTTTTATTGCATCATTTTCAGCACGTAAAGAATCAATCTCTTCTCGTAATGAATCATTTTCATCTCGAAGACATTTGAAACCTTTTGTCATTTCCTTACTAAGGCATACATTTTTCTCTAGTAGGGAATCATTTTCATCTCGTAGTGAATTCTTTTCCTCAAGACATTTTAAACTCTTCGTCATTTCCTTTTTTAGTACATCATATTCAGCACGTAAAGAATCAATCTCTTCTCGTAATGAATCATTTTCATCTCGAAGACATTTGAAACCTTTTGTCATTTCCTTACTAAGGCATACATTTTTCTCTAGTAGGGAATCATTTTCATCTCGTAGTGAATTATTTTCATCAAGACATTTTAAACTCTTAGTCATTTCTTTTTTTAGTACATCATTTTCAACTCGTAAAGAATCATTCTCTTCACGTAATGAATCATTTTGATCTCGAAGACATTTGAAACCTTTAGTCGTTTCCTTACTAAATGATATATTTTTCTCTCGTAGGGAATCATTTTCATCTCGTAGTGAATCATTTTCATCTCGAAGACATTTGACACTCTTCGACATTTCCTTTCTTAGTGAATCATTTGCATTCCGTAGGGAATCATTTTCATCTCGAAGCGAACCATTTTCATCTCGAAGACACTTCAAACGCTGTTTCGTTTCCTTTCTAAGAGAATAGTTTTCTTCTCGAAGAGATTTGAAACCCTTCTCTATATCTATCAACATAGTTTTCTCTGGATCCACTTCTTCTTGTGAACTATAACCTTGATCTTCTAAAAAAATTAGTTCTTTATCTTCCAATATATTTTTAAGTTGGTTTTTAATAAATTTTATTTTGCATCCCAATTTAATTACTGATGAACTCTTAAAAGAAAAAAAATAATTTTTTTATATAATCTTATGTCAACGTAGTAGTATATTATTATCTAATTTTTATAAATACGCATTGAAGCAGATCTGATTAGAAAACTAATATAAAAAGGACATAATGTGTGCAGTACTTTCTTGACTTATCAAATATGTAAAATATGTATGACTTATCAATGAATATGTAACGACAATTCACAATAACATTCAACATTCTAGAAAACATATTATATGTATCCAGATCTAGAGAAGAGTCATTTCGGTAAAATAAACTACATATAATAATTTATACTTTGTATACGAAATAGTCTGTTTACCCCAAATAGTTTATTTCCAATCCAGTTACTACAGTTGCATGAACTTGGAAATCATTTTGTGTAAATTGAAAATTATCTTGTTTGTTTAACTTTTTTTTTAAATAAATTTAAAATTCTTACGATTATATTAAATGCTTCATTCATTGTTGCTAATTTAGTATTAAATTCATTTTGCTCAACACTATTATTGAGTTTAATATTACAAAAAAAATCTAATTCTCTTTGTAGCATTACAATACAATTCAAATCGCTCTCTGGTACATCACAAGTTTCTTTATTTTTAAGATCAATTTTTAAACATATTGGTGGTTTTTGATTTATTTCATTTTCAGTGGTGTTACATGGAAGATTATTATTTGGCCCGCTTACTGATTCCAATCTTGGAAATTCTGCAAAAACTGATGAATAATGTTCCGTCTAGAAAAGGATTATAATATTCTGAGTTTTTGTTTTCGCTAAATAATTTTTTTGTTAAAAAAAAATGCACCCCAATTTACATAGAACAGGTAAAGTAAAAAAGAGTATTTTTCATTCGATGGAAATGTTATCTTTAGAAGGTTTAAAAACTAATTGTAAAATATAATTATTTATATTTTCTAGATTCAAGATACTTTTTAGTTTAATCTTATTGAAAAGATGGTGATAGAATCTTAGGTATATTAAATGGGAAACAGTGGACAAGTTCTCTCAAAAATTGAAAATTTTATAAGCTCTATCAAATTTATTATAATGTCTTTCTAATTTTTTATTTTTAAAAATGCTCTCATGCGTTTCTTGCCATTTTCCTTATATGTTTCCAATGTCCATTTGAACCCACTTATAACTGGTCTACGCATACTCTAGCATAGTACGTATTTTTATTACTCTTATTGTAAAAGTTTTATTATCATTAAGTCAAAGCTTTAAATATAATCCTCAAAATTTACCAAATAAATAATAAATATTGTTTTTTAAAGTTTAATAAAAAAATTTTAATTTCAATGTAATCAGTTGAAATTATAACAAAATAAATATATAACAAAAAAAACATAATTTAATAAGAAAAATAAGCTTAAAATTGGTTTGATCGGTTGCGGCATGCATCCGGATGCATCTGCATTATAGAAATATTTGGTAAAATTATACATTGGAATTATTAGAATTTTTCATAAGTACTGACCTTTTCTTTTTTTTCCAACTTTTTATTTAAAAATTCTATTTTCTGTCTAAGGCATTCCTGAAAAAATTTTTTTTTTAGAAATTTATTAGAGCTTTCCTTTATTGAAAAATAAAATGAAAATATTAAGTTTCTAGATATTTTTAAAACTTCGGTGCAAGCCAAGAATTTAGAAACAGGATACTCATATTATGAACAAAACTTACGAAAAAATAGAAGAATAGAAGAGACTTAAAAATTTTTTCGTTATTATATTATTGTTCCATTTATTAAAAAAAAAAGAAATAAGCAATTAACTACGATATTTCACGTGATATATTGGCGGAATGATGTTATATTTTAAATTTCCTTTTGGTCACTGCGAATAGCAAAAAATTACATTCATTTTGTATTATTAATATTATTATACAACTTCAATTACACCTCGAAAATTATCTCAGAAAACAAAAATTATATTTAAATCTTACAATTTCATCTGATTTCTCCTTAAGTAATTTATTTTTAAATGATAATTCTCTTTCTAAGGCTTCAATAATAGTTCTAGATTTTCTTTCACTTCGTTCTGCAGATTCACTTTTACTAGCAGATCTAAAATATAAAGATAGAAAAATAATTTGATTGTCAGAGAAATTTATTATTATTTTATTATTTTTAAAATGATACCTACTCATGATCAGATTTTGAATAAATGTTTTTAAGCTGAAAATATATAAAACTGAATGTAGTTATAATTTATTTAAAAACTTAGTTAGTACATAAACTTTAAAAAATCGTATTCATTGAAACTAAAAATTCAACAAAAAGAAATTCTTAAAATAAACTCACATATTTATCTGTTTTATTTTTTGGTGATTTCTCACAACAAATGTCGTTTCCATTAATTGTCTTGAATTCTATACCATTAAGATCACATTCACCATCTTCAACAACACGTCTAAGTATTTTAAGCAAATTAGAAATATCATTTTTAAAATCACTTATTTCATAATTTTTTTCTTCCGAGTCGGTCTCACAATCTAATTTAGTTTCCAATAATCCGACTTGTTCTGTTGCAGCTGTTTCTAATTCTACAAGTGCTTGTAACATCTTATTAAGTAACTGAATTAATATAGAAACCCATTCTTCATAAACACCTATTTTAAGCTAGAAAAATATTAATATTGTGTATTAATAAAAAAAATGATATTAGAATATAATGTAAGTGTACGTAAAATACATAACTTTATATTAAAAAAAAAATAGGCCTGAAATCAAACCTGTTCGATAGATTTTTTGCCCTTGAAATTTTAAGTTTTTTAGATTTAAAACCGATAAAATAAATTAAAAACTAAATTATTCACAACACTTATTGATTTTCATACCTTACTATCGCCGAAACTTTTACAATCAATAGATGTAATTCTATCCTCAAAAATATTACCCAATTCGTCGATAATACTTGCAATTTTATCATAATTGAAATTAGAAGATGTCTTATTTTTACAATTAATTTGCTGTTGTGAGCTATTCGATGAACCTTCTGTTGATTCTGATGACGTTGTATCAACCTCAGGACTTAAACTGAATTCGCTGCAATTGAGTGCTTCATCTTCCATATTTTAAAGAATATATTAAAAAAAAATAATCTATTAAATATTAATTACATTTTAGGCAAATAATAATATGATTTAAAATTTGTTTAAAATACAAGATGAAATATTTTTTTTTTTTTTCAAATTCAAGAAGGCAATTCAAGAATGAGAAATAAAATAAAAATTTCAAGGACTCAAATATTATGAATCGAGCATAAAAGTTTTAGATAAACTAAATACTTTAATTTCATACATTATAACATAAGTTACAAAATTATTTAATTTTTTTTAATTGATTTCGTGCGGTCCCACTCTTAATTCCTGATTTGATTCTCAAAATCTTATCTTTTAAGCCTTAATTTTTTTTTAAGTATGGATTTTTATAATGAACAATATTATTATAATATTTATTATAAACTTTTAGCAGTTTTTGATCATTAGCAATTCAAATTTAAGAGGCAAATTGTCAAATATGTCAGAGAAATATTGAATTTTGAAAATGTTTTATTTTTATTACTAAAAGACAACGAAATATGTATAAATGCGATTAGACGTACTCGCTTTTTGGTTTCCGATTTAAAAAAGTTTTATAACAATTGATTGAGTTTTTCCTTGGTAGAACAAGTATTTGCATTTTCAATTTTTTTATTTAATTTACATATTGATGAATATCGGAATTGGATAAGAATTTTATTATTTTTAAGGGTTTTAATTACCAATTTATGGCAAAGTATTATTAATTCATATGCCTCTCGAAACCACGTTAATAAATTAGTTTTATATATAGGTACTTAAGCAAACAAATTGTTGTAATCGATAATTTTTGTTGTAAAATAACATTATTGATGTAAAATCTATTGTTGGACAAGGAAATCGTATAGATACTTTACCTTCAATGTGGTTTGTTTCAGAATGATATAATTCAATTCATAACCCAGTGCAATAAAACTTGTTTCTTCTTAAATATTAATAAATGTAAGATTTTAATATTTCACAAAATTATTATGCAAAGTATTCTTCTGTTGTTTGGAAGCCGTCTTACTCGATTTATGTATGTTCAAAAAAAATTTATTAGATTCTGTTTTCGTAATTGTTATCGTAAATGCCCATTAGTTAGTTTTTATAATTCTAAACGCTATCATATTCTTAATCAAACATCAATAGATCTCAAGTCTTAATATTCATTTTCATGGAACTATTATGGGTTTAATGAACCCATATCTTTTTGTCCTAGAAACTCTAGCTTATGTACTAGTCTGCTTGATTTCGATTTATCTAGAGTGGTACTTAAATCAAATTTAAAGAAATAATGTTTATAATTTCATTAATTTTTCTTTACTGTACTTAATTGTTTTTTTAATGAATTTTTTATTTTTGCTTATATAAAACCAGTAAAGGACTGAATCCTGGTAGTAGTGTTTAAAAAATAAATAAATAAATAAATAATTATTCAACAGCATTTTTAGGAGCAAATAATTTCTTGTTTGTATAAAATTGACACAAATGGATTAATTTTAGTAATAATGATAATACCAAGTTACAAGAGGTCTCAGATGAAAATCAATACATTGCTAAAAGATTCTTTGAAAGTAAATAAAAAAAAAAATTTATAATTTTTTTTAAAATATACATTATTTTATTTTTATCTAAATAGATTTTTTTTTTGAAATTACATTAAAATCATTCAATATTATTTTTATAACGTAATTTAAAATTTATTTAAGTTAATTTTTTTTATATTTATATCTAGTGTTCTACTCTAAATTTTAAATAAAAAATATTTCGAAAAAATCTTGATAATAGGTATATAAATAATTTTTTTTATAAATTTTCGAACTAGTATTTAAAAAAAAATCAATGTTAATAACGAATCGAATCATTAAAATTGGAAACCTAAAAAATTAAATTCGCGCCAAAACAGTAAATATTATTAAAGGTTTACGCATTAACATCTCTGTTGCTATCAAAATCAGAATTTCTAGTAGGAGCTAATTGCCGGAGTTGTTCATAGGCCACATTCAAACATTCTTAGAGAAAAATTAAAATAAATTTCCGAAAAACTTTGAAATAAATTATATTGAGATCAATAGAATTTATTTTGTGATAGGTGAATGCATCAATTAAATTTTGAAATACAAATTATACTTAAAAACAATTAGATAATAATAAAAAATCTTTTAATTTCAGAACTAAATCAAAATAAATGTATTTAAATTTTTTTTTTATATCATTTAAAAATATATAAAAGTGAAATTTATGCCAAATACACATAAACTTTTCGATCTTCAGGTGTTCGAGCTAAATATTCTCTTTCGATAAGACCTTCTATTCGTTTTTTAATAAATACCGGCGATGGTAAAAATCTTGATTTTAATTGAGATGTGACATCTGATACCAATAAATTATGCTGTAGAAAAAATAAAAAAATAATTTTATAAATTTTGATGTAGAAAGCAATATTAATATAATATAAAAATAAGTACCGTCATTCGCTTCCTAGATTTCATTATTCTAACAATAGCAGCTTCAATTTCATGTTTACGATCTTCATCAACTTTCCCCCGTGTTTCTCTGCGCTCTGGCTCTGATTCACCTTTGGCAGCGACGGTCTGAATTTTAACCCTAAAATTTTAAGTTTCTTGAAATAACTAATGTCAAATTTCGTTAAATATAGTGTAATGTGACCAAACGTCCTGTTTTAGCCGGAATAGTCCTGTTTTAGCCAGGATATGAATGGTCCCGATCTTACGATTTTATTAGAATGAAATATTTTAAAAATAAATACAATATATTACATTTCTACAGGGATTTTGGAATATTTTTGACTACTTTTTTGCTGGGAATTTGAAATATTTTTGATTATATTTCTACTGGGAATTGAATATTTGGCAACATAGCGACTTAAAATTTGACGTTTTAATGTATAGAATCGTTAAATATTTAAAGATTATGCGATACCTTTAAAGTGAAAATGCACTTTTACGCCAGCTTTATAGTCAAATATATTTTCATAAAAAAAATCAAAATCTGATAGTGGCGAACGCTGCACTAAATTCAATTCAAAATGTACACTCCATCATGATGAAGCTAACGACATTGAAAATAATATAAAATCAGAAAAAACATAGAAATGCAGATTTAGCAACAGCTTCTAGCACTAAGTTTACTAATCATTTTACCAATTTCAACACGACTGCAAAAATGCAAAAGATTTGGAAAAAGTTATTCAGCCGGGGGATTATGAGCGCACCTCAGAATTAAAAAAATGATGAGAGAAGCGTATATACTAACATTTTTGATTTTAACATAAGTAAATAATGTTTAAAAAGGAAATTATATGAAGATAATTGAATTATATGTCGTCTTTTTGGTTTATTGGTGTCTGCTTCTTTCCTGAAGTTTGGCGCGAACTATTTTAAAACACAACTTACTGAACTGTATGTAATTTCTTTTTTTTTTTTGTTTTTACCTAATATTATTATTATTTTTATTCAATTTGTTATATAATCTATTATAATCTACCATCAATTATTAGTAATGTAAATTACGTTCTACCTATTTTATATTGAAGTCGATCTGAACTACGAATATTGAAATAAAATCATAGTTTTCGATCAAACGACAAATTCTGAACAAGAACAAAATTTGAATCAATAATAAAAGAAGTTATTTTAGCTTTGCTATTTCAGAACTCAAAACGCCAATTATTGCTTAACAATAGATGCTGAAAGTATTTTAGTAAAAATTATTCTTATTTTGACATATACACACACGGTAAAAACGGAATCCTTAAAAAAGTTTTGTAATTTTTCTGAGATTGAATATAAAAAATTGTTTGGTTACAGCAGCACCAGACGGTTGGCACTACAACCCGCAATATATATATATATATATATTAATACAAATGTTTGACGATTTAATAACGTATTTTTTTTAGCCAAAATAATGTTCAAAAACTATTAAGGACTTTGGCTGCATTTCGCAAATTCAAATAAATGCAAATAAATGGTCACCTTTAGTATACGTATAAAATAATTGAATATTCATTAAACCCTGAACACTACGAATAAACAATAAATAAATTAGTTTTCTCAGTACCTATGAAATTTCGAGACAAATGCATCATTCACATGAAATTCGTTTGTAGGTTCAATATCTTTTGATTTCGGATTACGGACAAGTAATCGTTGTGCTGGTTTTCCCATTGATAATGATTGTAATGCTCGAATCAGTTCACGCTCTGGTATATCCGTTTCTTGTTGAATTTCTTCATATGACAAACGTTCACGATTATTAAACAACATAAGAACACACATCTAAAAAATAAATATAGGGAATTAGAATATTAAATAAAAAAATTATTACTTGTTTACAATGGGTTGGGTGCGCTTGATTGTAATCGTATTTGACTTTAATTACATTATTATTTAAGGTTTGTTTGTTAACACTTAATCTCAGACATTAACAAAGTCTAGGAAATTAACATAACACGGTTTATAAATTAAATTTATCAGAAAGCTTAATAGTTATTCGTCTTACCCCCGTTTAGACTAAATGTTGACAAAGATTAAAATAAAGATTTTTTTTGTATGTATTTTCATAATAATTATTTTTAGTTCGGACTAAAATGAAGATTCTTCGAAAACATCTAGTCTAAACAGGGGGTTAACAAAAAGTAAAATTATTTTTCCGATATTTCAAGTAAATATTTTATAATATTATATACTTGAGAATTGTAAAAAAAATTCTTTATATTACTTGATAAGTAGAAACTTGTAAAATATGTTTCCGTGTTTGAGTTGTAGCATTCATTCCTCCCATTTGAGTAGCTAACAACGTAGATGATGAACTAGACGGACCATCCTTATCCACATCGCCTCCACTCTTCGTTCCGAAAAAAATTGCATTAATGTATCCCGTACCTGGAAGGATTTTTGAAATTTTTTTTTATTTAAAAAAGTATGAACATAGAAAAATTAAATATTGTTACCCATTTGTGGTTGCAAAGTCAGTTGGCGACCTGAATGCTTATCTAAATAGAATTTTTTAAATGTATCAAATGCTTGTCTAGGTGCTAAAGGTATGTTACAATTAGGTGTTGCAGTCTGCAAAAATTAATAAATAATTATTAAAACAGAAACCCAAAAATTATAAATTGTCTTCTCAATATTTAAAATCTACTGAAATAAACAATCATTATCAAGAATTTTACAAAACTATTAGCTCGTACTTTTTATTCGATTTTAATTATGATAAATCATATAATATATAATTTGTTTATTTAAAGAAGGAAAAACAAAAATCTAAAATAGCGTACCATAGGTTAATTTTAAACAAAACTATATATAAATGCAGATGTACAAAAAGGTTTGTATGGTGAAAACATTAGCAGATTTTCGTTCAAAATACTTAATGCTGTTCAAATTAAATAATTTTAAATTAATATTATAAGATAAGAAGTACTCAAACTAAAATATCATTATCGTCTCAAATCTTTTCACAAATTCGAATTATAAAATAATAGGTACTTTTTTTTTGAATAAATAAAACTTCCATTCCATTACTCATTTTTATCTTTCTTAAGAATTCTTAAAATTGAAAGAAGTATTTTTTAACTTATATATTTTTGATTAACTTAATTGAAATATACAAAAAACCTAATTTTAAAAATTCAACATTATATAAATTGAATAATTTACCTGGGTTGGCCAGAAGCCCGTTGTTAATATTCTAACTGTTAATTCTACACCTGATAATGTTAGTTTATGTGTGTTTACGTAATTTTTAAATTCATCCATTATTGTGTTCGACACAGACATATCTTTGAACATTCCTTCTAATTTTGAGGTGAATTGACAACCACACTCAGTCTGGAAATAATTAAATTTCAGAATAAAAATTTTGAAAATCTCTTAATTGTCCATTAAATTTACCTTTAATTTTGATATCATGTTCTTTTCAAAGTCATCGGAAACTGATTTATTTAATAGTAGACGCTTAGCCAAATGCGTTTTATAGTATCTCTCAAACACATCTTTCTCCAATAAAAATCGAAATAGTACCATTGTTTTATCCAATATTATTTCGATTTCTTGCTCTGACATCTATAATAGAGATGTTAAAAAAAATTAATTTATGATTTTAAATTCCAATTTTCGCCATCAATAAATAATATGGTTTAGGATTAATTTTAGTAATTTAATCGGGAATCAAATTCTGTCTCTGGTTGTGCGACATTTTCATATTATTTTAGGAAGCAAAATTGATAAAATTATAACTCAAATAAAACAAAACTATGAAATAATGATATAGTATTTACAACAAAAACTAACTACTTACTCCTTTGCCGCCTTTTTTCAATTTATCATCAATAAATAAGGACAAGTATTCCGGTGATTTGCTGTTTAAATTAAGAAAATGTTCAAAATCTGATGAAATCATGTTTTTGAAAATTCTATCATTGTTGAATGAATGATGCAGGAAATGATCAAAGCGATCTTTCAAATCGAGTAGATTTTGCACAAATGTTATAGGATTTGTGTTACCGTTTTCTTCTTCTTTTACCAATAATTTGCCTTGTTCGCGCAAATAAGATGACACCGCATCCGAAATTGTTTTAAGACCATCTTCTTTTAATCTCGAAAATAATTTGTACATACAAGCTAAATCATCAGTTTTTGAATTTTTGATCATATAAACAACACCAGAATTTTCCATTTCAACAATTGATCTCATATGCTTCTTAATTAATTCATCTTCTACGACCTTGACAATGCGGGGCTCAGTGTCCTTATCCAAATACAATGCGGCACGAGCTGATTCCTCTTGTATGCGGGACTAATAAAACAATTTATTTATTAGTTAAAAAGAATTATAAGTTATTGATTTTGTAGTGCAAATTTAAAAACTATTTAAATATTGCTTGAAATCATGCAAGTAATTTAAATACCAACATCAATGACAACAAAATTATGGTTTATTTCAAAAATTCGGACTAAAAAGATGTTAGTGTATTTCTCACCTCAACTTTTTTAATATAAACACTAGCATTATTTTCCGCTAAAAATTTTTGTGATTCAATTTTATAAAATGATGCTGATTGTGAGAGGAATGGTCTTTCGAAATCTTCTTCGTAAACGCTTCGAGTATTAATACCTAATGACATTAACATTTGACATGCATTTTTAATAGCCAAATGATTGATTACTTCGCCATTACGTTCTGCCATTACCATTCCAAGTAGAGTTTCTCGTAAATGTTCTTGAATTGGACGATGTCTTACAATCTAAAAATTAAAAACAGAAATTATGGTAATTACAATCATAATACACTTTCCTTTCGCATCTCATTAAAAAAAAGATTTTCTTACCTAAATGAGTAAAAATATTTGAATTGAAATATAAATTTTAATGATAGTAAATACCTTTAATAATTTTATAAAAAAAATGTTAAATTAATAAAACGTAACTGCTTCAATTGGTTACAATAATAGTTTAAAACTTAAAAAACTAAATATCTAAATACTTTCAACAATATAATACGAAATTAAAATAAAAAAAAAAAAATATTCACCTGTTCTTTGAATATCATTAGTCCCAAATTATAGACATTTTCGACTTCATGCTGCTGAACATAAACTCGGTCCATGTACATCAAAATATCTCTGATCATTACCATTGATGTTTGATGATCATTCCAGGCTTGGTTTAATTTCGGTAAAAAATTATTATGCAAAGATTCAAGAACATCCGTTCTCACTTTATTGACTAAATGATCTGTGACTACTTCTCGCAAGCCAATATATAAACGATTTCCATGTTTATGTAACACCATTGTGTATGCATTTCTGTACAACTCTTCAAATGACAGACCAGAATTATTTTTTTTTTGAATTTCTTGGATTGCGTTTTTTAACGAAGCCCATATTGTTTCAACATATTTCTCATCCATAGAGGTCTAAAAAAAAATATGAGTTTAATTAAAAGAAAGTTAATTCTCTTGAATGTAGACCACAAAAAAAATTCTTAAACCACAAGTACATATCATATCTAATTATAAGTTGAATAATATGGACAATTTATTTTTATTAGGAAGAAATGGTTGTAGAGGAAAATGATTATGCTACAATGTAATGTTTAAGAAAATAAATGAACAAATTGTTTAGTTTTATGAAACGTTACATAACCGATGGAATAACAGTTTCTTAAAAAAAACTTTGGTGTTAACTTTTTAACAAGGCAATGACGACTATTGGACAACGCTTGATTCCTAACCTCAAGTGAAGAATACATTGTTTATTTTTTTTTCCTTTAGGTATTTTAAAAGCTAGTTTAAGCCAGTTTAAGCTTTAAGGTATTAAAAAAAAAATTTAAATATACAAGATTATTCATACATTTATTTCCTCTTTTATTTTTTTATATAAAAACAAAAAAAGGGAAAATATCAACTGCAAACAGACATGTATACAAAAACTTCTGCTAATGACAATCATTGAAATATATCTAACCAATATTTTTGTAAGCAATACTACGTAAAGTAAAATTAAATACTTACTATTCTCGACAAAGTTGACATAAATTAATAGTCTTAGATTCGATGGGCTTTCAAAAATTTTCGATAAACGAAAAATAATTTTTTTCTTAAAAACAATTTTTGTTTATATTTTAATAAATAAATATTAAATACTTATTGAATTTTGAAATATTTTCCGAATATCATTTGATTGATCTTAAAATCATTTCTGATTTTTGATTGTCGCGTCGCTTTAATTTTTTTTTTTTTTTTTCAAGAGTGACCTATCTGGTAGATAATAAAAATAAAGTCTTTAGCACGGCAAACATTATATCTAAATTATAATATAATATTTTATTATTGGTTAATAATAACCAGAACTTATAAGATAAAAAACAACTGAACAAAATTTTTCACAACAGTATCAAGGTTCAAATATTTTTGGATTTTGAATTTACTAGTTTGTAAATTTCAAAGATATTTTAGAATTGTTGAAATAACTAGGATTAATAAGTTAATTTTTTATATACATAACAAAAATGATTTCAAAATATTTTAAGAACTTTAACAATAATTACTTACCGGGAATGCTCGAATGCGCATTTTCCCTTCCTTTTTTGGGGCTGGTCCTCCCCTCATATTCATATTATATAATTGTCTGCAATTTTCCTCCACTTTTATAAAACTCAATAATACTACAAATTAATTACGATTTTTATTAATTAAATTAATTATATCTTAATATTTAACTATTTAAAGTTTAAAATTCACAAGATATTGCCAATCTAAAATGAGAAAAAGAAATTATTCATTAGGTTCATTATTTTTGTATTTGCTGGTTATAATCTAATAATTTTCAAGTGAATATTCAACGATTTTCGACAATTTTGATAACAGTTACGACAAATCTTTATTTGTAAGGCAATAAAACCTTTGAATAAATTTCAATAATTCTGAAATCTGAATATCAAGGATGAAATTAGTTCAATGATGTTAAATGATGTTTCAATGGTGATTTTCATGAAACAAACTCATAAAAACTAATTTAAATATATAGGTACTTATACCCCGAAAGTTTTTTTTGTGTCTAAACTTCTGAGCATTTGAAATTATCTAAAGCGAATTTATTTGTTAAAATTTTATTTTTAAGCAATTTGAACTGAGGTGGAACTGATTGATCAAAATTGAATTAATTTTACAATTTATATTTTATTTGCATTGACTTAGTTCATTTATTTTTATGTCGAGTTTTACGTGTACAAAAGTAGGAACTAACTCATTAATAAAAAGAAAATTGCCAAAATTTAAATAATACCTACTTAGTGAGTAAATAACTAACAGAATTAAACTAAATTTCGTTTTTAACCAGATCAAGTATACTTATTTTAGAATTTCAAATATATTTTAGAATTTCTACAGAAAAATTATGTTTTTTTTATTGCGTAAACTTTCTGGCGATGGGATTTATTAAGGATCGCCGGAAAGGTTTTTTGGTTTTTTCGAGTTTCCGAGCTATCAACAATTATTTTTTGTGTAGGTACATATTTACACAATTATGTTTTTATCCATAAAGCTTTAAATACAAAAATCTGTTAAGAACTGTGTATAAGCATGGAGATGAATTAAAAAAATTATGATTTTCATTATTAAATATATAAGGGCCGCGAGATGCCAATCACTATAAATGTTGTGCTAAATACAAAAATGCCAACCTTCAAATAAAATATTTATTTTTGTTATTTAAATTTAAGTTTTAAAAAACTGATTCAACATTTTAGCAAATTATGTTGGCGAGATGTAAACAAATAATTAGATTTTAGGAAAATGTTTGTAAGTATTGATTTTTATAAAACTGAATTATTAAATTTAATTTTTCCGGTCCCATAGGAAGAAATTATTGACATTTTTGCACAGCTATTTCAATTTTTTTTTTTTTTTTACAAATTTAAATACAGGTAAAACATATCTTCCTGTACCTGCTATACCGATTAAATTGTTATACTATTTTATTTCAATTGATCTTAATATAATTTCTTTATAATGTTATTAAAAAAAAAAAAAAACAAAACAAGAGTGAAGTACATGTTTTATTTATTCATTATTTTAACGGATGCCATAAATGAGATTTAAAGAAATCTAATTTGAAGTATAATTAAGAAGGGAAAATCAAACTTTTTACTAGACATAAATAGGTAAATAAAATTATTTTTTTTGCAATTTAATTTTTAGGTACTTAATCCGAGGTGACTCATAATAAAGGTTTTTTTTTTTACTCAATTAAAGGTTTTGATGTTTCAGTTTGTCAGAATTCTTAGTTAATATAGTTTACAGATTGGCTTTCAAATATTATGGTCAAATCAAATAAGTAATATACCACAATATCAAGGTCATATAAATATTCTTCACATGGTGTACGCAACTAAAACAAAAAAAAAAAAAAATTAATCAAAAAATTTTCTGAATTTATGTTAGATTACTACATGTCTACTGTATTTATAAGTCTCGTTCAAGACCAGCTTTTGAAAATCTCATGGAAAATAACGATTGAATGTCAGTTAGAAGTTTCTGGCTCAAGTAACTTGGTTTTTATCACTTTGGTACAGGAATTAAAGTAGGTGCCCCCTACAGTCGATTTTTAGATTTTATATTCTGTATGATACTGGTGATAATAAATATAATGAAAACATCCCAAAAACAATACTCAGCTATTATTAATTTTAATCAATCAATTTCACTAGCAAATAATTTTTGTTTTAAGGGATCCGTCTGTCGTCGTCGTAGCGTCTTCGTCACTGTACGTAATGATTGAAAAAAAATTAAATTTTATTAAAAAAAATTAATTAAAAAAAAAATTTTTGAAATATTTTTTTCTCACTTCACTCCAGATTCAGCAGGCAGGAAATTGAAAATAGTAAAACGAAGTCTTTTTTATTATTTTTATTTTAAAAATTTTGAAGAAATTTGAGTTGAGGTTCCAAACTTTTTTTTTTTTCACAATTTTTTGCAATTAATAAATAACTTTTTTTTTTTACTTTTTTTTTTAATTCATATTTTAATTTTTTTTCTTTAATAATAGTTAGGTGAATTTTTTTTCCCAATATTTCTCATCACATTATTTGCTTTTATTTTTCATCATTGAATTTTTTCAAACAAAGTTAATTTGAACAATAAATTTCGTGGATGGAAATAAAGAAAATTTTTACGTAAAATTAATTTGAAAAAAGAAAAGAAAAAAATTTTTTTTTTTCTTTTCTAATAAAAATTAAAAGAAATTTTTTTTTTTTAATAAGTTTTCTTTATGTCAACTTTTTATTTTGTTGTTGTTGTTTTATTGGTAGGTATGTTATGTTATAACAATAATTTTGTGTAAACAGCTCAAATAAATTTGAGTGAAAAACATTTGAAATCACTCACTTACGGCGGCAGTAATTAGAATGAACTGTTTATTCGCGAACAAAAGACAATAGTGGTGATCTTGATAGTGCGCTTAATATTATTATATAAATTTTGTTATACCTATATAGAATTTGGGGATTTGGGGTTTTTATATTGACACCATTGCACATTAAGGCCTTTAATTTCTAAAAAAAACTTTATCATCCCTCTGATAAACATGCTAATAATAAGTGCAGTAGGCCCGGTATGAAGCATTCAATGGAAAATATACGATAAATCACTAAACTTAAATCAGCACCAGAAAAAAAATACAACATAACACCAAAATTAAGTCTCATTTCTGACCATTTCTAACCAATTTACAAGAAAAATATCACTTAACATGTATAATAATAATTTCCCTGATAGAAATTAAAAGTACGAAAAAAAGGAAAAGATAAAAAAATAAAATAAGAAGGAAATGAAGGAAAAATCGAAATTTATTTCAGAATTTGTTTGCAGACGAGGTTCCGGCGATGAATAATATACTTTTATAAATACACTCACACTCATTTATCACATCACTCGAAAACACCTAACACTTTCTATCCTTGTGATTCTTTTTTTTTTAATAATTATTTAATAATTTGGGACTATAATTATTTTTTTATTTTAGATTTTTTTTTTAAACGGAAGAATGCCGAGTTTATAATTTTATTTGTAAATTCAATGCAAATTTAACAATAAAAAAAGAACAAACACCAAACACAGTGTCTGTCTTTTTTTTTTAAATTTTTTTTCTCAATTTTAATTTCAATCAAGGAATAAAATTTTCTTAATTATTTTATGACTTGCGAATTCCGATATTGAAAATTGTTTTGCAGTAAAAGTTAATAATTTTACATCTTTTTATTTAAATTAAAGTATTTATGAAGTCACAATTGTTGTTTTTAAGTAAGGAAAACAATTTCCTTAAAAATTATCAAAAAAAATTTATTTATTTATTTTCTTTTTACTTTTTAAACTTATTAATGTGTAATTTTTCTCCACAAACAGATGACAGAATACTGAAAATCGTAGGAGTAAAAACTCATTCACAGCATCTAATATAAAACTATGACTTCTTAATGGAGTGCTCAAACAATATTTTATTTATTTCATTAACAAAAGTTTTCACTGGCTTAACCTTTTGGATATGTTGTATGTCTACTTGGCTGTGGATGAATATAATAAAACTATTAAATGTAATATATGTAGTTAAGCCTGGCTGAGAAAAAAGGCTGTTTACGTAGGCACTTTAGACGTTGTTACAGACATCTTTTTTATCTAATGAGTTTGGCATCGAATAGTTTTTGTTAAATGATTTTCTATTTTCCAATGTAAACGTTGGTAATACATGGGCTGAGGCGTTGAAATTGTTCGTTTTTAGTCGGAGATTATATACATCAGAAACATAATATACTACACATTTACGCTGTAACTCTGATGCTGTGCTTTTTATATAAATGAAAAACTCATTTAGAAATTGACTCATTTTATTCAACGTATCCGTGCTTGGTAAACAAAAGTTAAGAGTTTATTTTCTTTTTATTTCCTTTGTTTTGTCTCTGACATTGTCTTGTCATTTTTCTTGTTTTCTTGTTTTTGTTGAACCTTTTTTCACAGCAGTTCGTTCAGAAAGTTTGTTAGAGTTCAGTCAGGTTCTTTCCTTGACTCTTAATCTTATACCTCGATATTTATTATTATAATAATATAATAGAAAACATCAACCAAGACCCCAGACGTGAGTAGGTGACAATACAAGACGTTATTTTGCGAAATTAAAAGAAAATTGTTATTTTGCATTTTTGATTGAATCAGCAAAACAATAACAAAATGGAAATTGATGAAAACGAATTTTTTCAACAAGACTTTACCACAGCATCTGAATGGGAGGTAAATATTTTTGAATATTTTCAAATACTTACCTACAATCTTTTTACTTATCCTACGGATTGATATTGATTTATGTCTAGCTTTATCATAATTTTAATGTTAGATCCATCAAGTTGGATTAGGTATAATGCCTATCTTAGCTAGCATGCATATTTTGTACAAATTACTTACCCATTACTTAATTTTATAATTGTATCAATTAGGTAATTGAATTTTAAATTTTGTTTGTTGTAATGCTCAATGTAATGAACCAACCTACCTATTTAACTCAAACCTATTCCCTATATACCTAGGTACCTACCTACTATGTATTTTGTTTTTTTTTTTTAGATTTTCAATGCTCGACTTGATGAAATTTTTCATGAATGGAAATTGCCATATGTTGAAATTGGATCAGCATTAAGTAAAAATCAATTATATTCGTCCAAATGGGATGTTAAATCAGAATCAATATTTTTCGCAAATGATGAATTGAAAGTTTCATATTTTCGAATTGAAACAGAATCGGTGAAATTAGTAGATAAAGATAATGCAGACAATAAATGTGACAAAGTAACACAATCTCATTTAGATTTATTGAATATAGAAAATAATTTCTGTAATTTTTTAAATGGTAGCCATCTTTTAGCTAAATGGTGAGTTGATATGTTTATTGTTATAAATAAATTATCCCTAACGTACCTATAAATTCTATAATGATTAAGTTCAGTGAGTCCAGTATTGGATTTTTTTTTCTTTCAAGATTTCAAGCTTTAGAAAAATATTAGATATATTATTTAAAATGAGTTCTGTCTGCTTTGAACTAATTTCGTCAAAACTAATAAATTTTTGTAAAAAAAAAAATGCTAAAACCATTAAGAGGTTAAAATGAAATAAGTCCAATTTTTTTTTTTTTTTTATTTCTAATACATATTCATATTTTTACTTAACTTCTAATATACTTTTTATTTATTTATTAATGGTATCCATTATAGGTATGGCCTACGAAATTTCGTCATCATTGAACCAATTTCTAGTACACCAATTAATGCCAGTCAGTATAGAGTACTTTTAAGTTCAGCATGTATTGTCGCAGCTGAAAGCAACACAGAAGTGCCAATTTTTATTCGTGTTATGCAAAAAGAATTAGACGTATATTTGGGAGTGTCTGAAAGTCCCTCTATGCGAATTAATTTCGATATTGTTGCTTTGGAGCAAACGCCACCCACATGCAAATATTTATCAGGCCTTCTGTTAATGTTCAAAGGAAAAATAAGAGAAACATATTTAAAGCCTGTCACGGTATCAGTTCAACTTAGTTATTCATTAAAAGATTTCGCAAATGCTAATTATTGTTTAAAAAGTGAAATACCATTTTCAAGTGATGTAGACGATGATGTTGAAGAATGTGATTATGAAAACACGAAATTTTTTGCGCTTCCGTTTGGAGTTTCCATCGATCCAGTATCTGAATTGATATTGAATTGTACCTGGGAAGAGATTGCCGAAAATGTTTTATTGGATTCATCTACTTATTCAGATTTGGATCCAATGTTAGCACCAATGTGGTCCATTCGTTTCAATCTAAAACATCAACCAATTTATTATTTAACTGATGTCTTGTCTGATTATTTAAAATTGGCAGAAAATACAAGGACATTATCTAGTGTAGTCGGAGGCAGTTATGACTTTGGCGGTACACAAAATTTAAATGGTGATAATCCATTAAATCTCTTAACAGAGTCGAAAATTCCAAGTTTATCATCTGTACTAACAGCGTTTCCAGAGAAAATAAATAAATCGAAGAAAAAAGAAATTGAAGGCTCGATTAAAGAAGAAGAACTTATGAAAATGTTATATTTTTTGTTTCCTGATGCCGAAAAGGAACCTCAGTTTCCCTATGATGAAGAGGAGCAGAAAGATTATGTAAGTTTGAAAAGAAAAATACTAATTTTTAAAAGGGAAATTATTATAGCTATTGTATGTATGTGAATTCATTTAAAAAAAAAAAACCTTTTTTTAGAATACATTCGCATCACAAACACTTGAAGCACCTAATATTAATTTGATTTTTGATAGCAAAACAAAATAATTAGCTTTGGTTAAATTTTAAGGTATTTTTTTTTCTTCTTTCAGTTCGATCCATTAAAAGTGAAATCTGCTGCACCTGATTCATTAGTTTTTAGATTAAGTTCATTATTGTGTACTTGTTATTCTTATTTTGGTGGATTGTCTGGGATGGCTCAATTATGGGCTGAATTTACACAAGAAATGCGATATAGGGTTGAAAGATGTATTCAAATTCCAGGGTAAGTGATTAATGAGAATATATTAAATATTAAAATTTTAGTTTTTAAAAAGGTTTAATATTCTCAAAAACACAATTTCAATAAACTTTTTCTTTGAACCCATAAAATTTTACTCCTTTCCTTTTTGTAGGTAAGATTTGAAATCATTTTTTCCTTCTTAGCCTTAAATAAAAAGAAACCTTTTAATATGGAATTACATATTACAGAATAGAAAAACATAAAACATTCAAATCAGTGCTTACTAATTTCATTTTTATTTTATTTTCGTAAATAAAACACCCAACTATTGAAATAAAATTTCTAACAGATTTAATATATTTACATTTTTTTTTATAATTCGATAATTTTTTGTGCATTTTATAAAATACATAATTTCAATATATTTTCTTTTTAACAAACTGGTATAATTAAGTATTTATTATTTTTAACAAAATTTTGAATTAATATTTGCTAATAATAGTAGCCCTGTCTTAAAGTTTGCAGTTTTGGGAATCTAATCGATTATAATGTTTTCAAATACCAACTTTCCAATAATTCAAAATGTATACGAAATATTAACTTTTTTTATATTAATTTTTTTGTTGCTCATAAAGTCAGTAGTATTGCTTTGAAATAATTCACGTCAAAAAAGTTATTTAAAAAATAGCTATTGATTTAAGTTATTTATAAAGAAGGTTGAAAATGATAGTAACATAATTATTAAATAGTGGAAAACTTTATTTAACAATTGATTCTCCTATTTCTAATCGAAAACATTAACAAGATTTTTCTATTTTCATATGTTAAATTCAGAGCTTATTCATTGAGAAACCTCGTAAAGTTTTTCTTCTTAATTTATTTGCGGGTGAATTATATTTTGATTATATTTTGAGAATCAAAACTTTTATTTTTTTTGCATTATTTAGTTTTTGGATTTAATAGATTATTTTAAGAAATAATCTTGGCTTGGGTTCCTCTTGTCAAAATAATTTAAAGATATTGTTTTTTTTCTTAAGTTTATGTTTGCAACTCTATGACTCTAAGAACAACAACTTTGGAATAAAGGAAATTAAGAATTTTCAATATTAAATTATATATTATATATTTTTGTAATTTTTTTTAGAGCTTTAGGACAATTCAATATAATTTATTTCTAACTAAAAACTAAATATACAATTTAGAAAAAAAAAAAAAAAAATTTTTAATATTATTTTCACTTTCAACGTATATTAATTCAATATTTTAGGGAATTTGTTTTATAATAAAATTTTAAATATTCGTTTTATTTATTATTTTCATTAAAAATCAATTTGCTAAAATTTAATTTATAAACATTTCAAAAATAAATAATCTATTTAAAAAAATATAAATTTTAAATTTAATGTTAACCCATTTCAGTTAACTTTTTTTTTCTAACTTTTATTTAATTTATTGCTATTATTTTTTGTTTCAAACTACTTACATTTTTTGTTTAATTATTTATTTTTATTATTATTAAATATATAATTCAATTCGTTAACTATTCAACTGTGTTCATTTTCATTTTAAAAGAAATTTTTACGTTTTATTTTTGATAGAGATTATATTATAATTTTGTACATTTATAAATTATAATATTGTATATTGTATTCACATCTTGGGTAAGGATGTCCTAATTCCAGTTCCGCATGTTGTTTATTTCATGAAGGAACTAGCTATTTTTTTTTTATCATTTCGGAATATTTGTTCTTGAACCATTACTTTTATCGTTGGCCTTTTTTCCCCTGCAGTTTGCTTAATGTGATACTGTGTAATAAATTGATCTTCAAATATATTTCGTTTTTGGTTATAATCTAAAATTGAAATTTTTGTGTTTATTGTTGATAGAATAAAATGTTTGTTCGATTTAAAATTATTTTTCCCCGTCAGGACTGAAGTTCTGTATTATAGTTTATTATAGTTTTGAAAGTTTATTTAATTTGGAAATATAAAAACACAACAATGAAGCAATCGAAAACTATATATGTACTCTCACAAAGGTTGAAATTTTGAAGAATTATAAAATTAGAAATTAAGAATAAAACCACAAAAAGTCTCTCTCTGTAATAGTTTTTAAGGTATTGATTTTTGTTTTGTATTCAAATGTTTTAGAGAAGAAAATGCGAACAATCAAAAAAAAAACGTAAAAATTTTCTTTTCTTATATAGAAAAATTTTTTTTTATTTTTAAATAACAAAAGTTTTTATTTTTTAATTTTTTTTTTTTAAATTACATAAAATAATTAAAACAATTTTTTTTGTTTTTTTGGTAACTTTTTTAAAATTATATTTTAAAAAGATTTTTAGTAATATTGTGTATGCTTCTTTTATTTTTTTAACATTTTATACCTATTTACAAAAAATTGGTGTGCTCTGAAAGCGTTTTATTTTTATGGTTCTTTAATATTGGGGAAAATTTTTTATTCGAAATAAATTTCATTTTGTAACTTTGATTAATTACAATAATTTAAATTAATTGTGATAATTGAAAATAAAGGAAATAATTTCATACTTTTAAATATTATCTAATTAATGAATCACATTGTTGTTTTTTATATTTATTTTTACCAGGAATATTGATTGGTTAGTCATATTTAAAATTTAGTTAAAACGCCATATTTTTTTATTCCGTAAAAAATATTCAATCCATAATGATAATAATAAATTTTATTAAAGTTACAATCGAATCGTTATTCATAACAATCCTTAAGGACGTTTCTATATTCTTGTTCAAAGTTAATTCTATAATGTACCATTTTTTATTTTGCTTACCATTACCAGAGTAATAAAAAGTTTTTTATTTATTTTTTCCATAATAACTATTAACTATTTATTGTGATGATAATAATATGTTTTGCTTGAAATATTCACGATCTAGATATTATATATTTATCAGAATATTAGGAATTCTTTTGGGCATAACAAAAAAAGGTGAAAATTATATAAATAAATTTTATAAATTGGATCAGTTGCCTTAATAATATACTCATAGTTCGCGGGATTCATTAAAAAATAAATAAATAAGGTTCCAGATTTTTTTAACATTTTCATTTGAATCCAAACTCTTTTGTTTTTAACATTTGAAAAATTAAAATCTTTTCTACAGTTTTATACTTTTGAAAATAATTTTCCATTCTTTTTCCTTAAAAAAAAAAAAAAAAAAATCAAAAAGAAAATCTTGTACAACTATGAAACACATTAGTATCGAAAGAAAACAGGATATTATTCTCTCTCTTAAAAGGATATATACTTATTATGTACTTTGAAAAAAAAAAATAAAATAAAATAAATAAAAATAAAGAAAATAAAAATATGTGTGCTTTGGGTAAATTATTACAATGTTAAAAAAATAAATAAAAAAATATTTATATATTTATTATTATTAGATTTTATATATAAATATATATAAAATATATATTTATTTTGAAAGGTCATTGTGGACAAATTCATTTTATCCTTTTTATTATTATTATTATTTTTTGAAACATTTTGAAAAAGTTGACCTAAAACACTTTCAAAAGGCAAATTGAAAATAACACTTATTTTTAATAAAAATAAAATGATAATATGTTCAAATATATATTTAAAAAAAAAAAAAAAAATAAAATAAAAATAAATAAAAGAAAATTTTCTGCAAAAGAAAAATAAAATTTTCTTTTTTTTTTACTATCAATTTGTGGGGTTAAATAAAATATAAAATATATAATATATAATGTACTAAGAGTACATATATGTATTTTAGTCTTTTATGGGTTTTATTTTTTAGAAAATAAAATTTTGAAACAGCTCATATGTTGATAATAAAAATAAAAAAGTAAAAAAAAAAAATAAAAAATAAAATTAATTGAAATAAATTTCATTATTATATATATATTTTTTTTACGCATTTCTGTTTTACGTGAAATGATGAAAATTTATTTTATTTTTGTTGATTTTTTTTTTCTTAATTTAATGAAAATTAAGTGTTGAGCTTAAGTTTTATTTTTATTTCTTTTTTTTTTTTTAATCATATTTATTATTTCAGGTCTTGTTTATATTTTTTAAGTTTAATTATTTCACAATTTTTGTCATTTTAGTATATTTATTTGCGCTTAAGGACTTATGGTGCAATTTATTTGAATAATTTTTTTTTATGTGAGAAGTTTTAATTAAATTTGTTTTCTTATTTATATTTTAATTTTTGACAATCTCTAAACATCGGCTATCGTAGATTTTGAATTAGGAGAAAAACAGGATAAAAATTATAAACCATATCTATGTTTTATATATGTATTAAAAATGTAGATCAATTAATTATAATTATTAGATACATAAATCAAAATCTTTAAGTTATGATGTTTTAAAATCTTCTTGATCTTCAATGTAAAAATTAAATAAAAATATAAACCAAAGATAATATAATGGCTGGTGGACTGCTGCTTTATATTTTTCAAATTCGAATAAAACTAAGAAAATTAATTATGTAATAATTCTTTTAATCTAATTAATTTTATTGCTTTATTTGCGGTTTCCACTTCTTATCTTATATAAGTAAGTAGTAATTACAAAAATTTGAAAAACAAATTTTAACTTAATGTTTCTACATACATTTAATTTTAACGTGAAACAACATTTGAAAATCTAAAAATACTTTTTAATTCCTATAATTAATTAAATTTTTCCCACTGTAATTATTATTATTCATATATATTATCTCTTCCAAAAACCAGCCCATATACCCTCTTAAAATGAAGAAAAATTTTTAATTTTTATAATGATTCAGATACTCAGAACATAATATTTTTTTCTTTAATTTTTTTTTCCTGTAAGTTATATAATAAATAAACAATTAAGAGCATAATGTTTCACCATTATAAACATTTATAAATATAAATGTGAGATACATATATTTATACACTATGTTGTATTATAATAAAATGAATTCCTTAATATACTTGGAGAAGACATAATAATATCCTTAAAATTAGATGATTATCACCACTTATTAAATCATAAAGCCGCACATAACAAAACATAATAGACCTAAAATTTTATTTTACTAAAATAATATACTTTTTTCTTCCTCTTTTTTATATTGTCTGTTATTATTGTTATTATTATGCTCTTTAACTTCCTTACCAAACACTAACTATAAATAAAAAAATATATAATAATAATAACAACATAATCATCGTTGAATTAAGAAATAAAGAAAAAAGTTAGTTTTCTCAAATTAAATTATTATGAATGAAAATAAAGTTGTGGAGTAGTGATGTTTAAATAATAAAATTATAGTTAGATAATGTTTATAAAATCGTTAATCTAATTTCGTATTGCCAAAATAGTTTAATAAATTCTTTGATATAAAAAAAATTATGTTTTTGAATAAAGCTCTTCAAATATTCAAGTTTACACATAATATGTATAAAAAACACTTGTGTTGACAATTATTGCAAGCTTTATAGATGTAGATTCCTCCTTTTTTTACGCAATTTCAAAAATACTATAAGTTGTGGAATGAAAAATTTTCAATATCTGCTTATTTTACTCTAAAGTTAACAATAAGAAAATTCCTCTTTGTAAAATTTACTAAAGTTAAATGTATGATTTTTACTGTACAACAAACTCTACAAAAAAATTAATTTATCTTTTCGTTTTTTAAAGGATTTGTTTCAGTTAAAAGACTATTAAACAAATTTTATAAATTTATTTTTATTTTATTTTCATTATTCTCTGTATTATACCCCTTTTTTTTATTCGTAGTTATATTTTCAATGCAAATATTATTTTATCTTAATAGTTCCCATCAGTGCAACTATAATAATGAAAAAATATTTTTATAATATTTTTTTAAAAAAATTTTTCTTAGGATAATAAGAATATAAAAGTTTATTTTTATTTGATGAGTGCATAATAAACCAAAAATTGTTGTGTGAAAATATAAAATATTGAAGAATTAACATTTTATTTTAATTTTTTATGAAAAAAGAATAATACACCAAACCAACATAAATTTACATATATAGACCGCATTTAGACCGCAAATTGTAAATTATGTTTTTCTTTGCTGTCAGATTTTACTTTTTTCATTTTAATAGTTTTCTGTTTGTTGCTTAGGAGCTCTAATTGCAAAATCTAAAAATATTTTTCTATTTTATAAATAAATTGCCGTGAAAAATGCGGCAAAACCACTAGTGAAATATCACAAAACTATATTTGAATTATATTTCTGTGCAGAATCTGCAAATTTACTAGAAAAATTAACAAATTTTTATAATTAAATGGAAATATTATTGAAAAATTGTTAAGAAAATTGAAAGAAATTCAAAATTCCACATCACCCAGCCCTGGAGAGTGATATTTTAGCTTTATTTCTGGGTTTGATTTGTTTTATTATCTGTTTCCTGTAATTCAAAATCTAAATGTTTATGTTTTCAACAGCGAATTTAAGGGTAAATAAAAATTAAATAATTAAAAAAACCCGGCTCTTTGAACCTGGGGCCAGGTTTATATTCTCTAACATTATTAAAAAATCGAAATTGTATTAACCCAATCAAAGCAAACGAGCTTTTAATACGTTCCAATGTTTTATAGGGTTCTTTCTAAAATTTTGTGTTATTTATTTAAATGTTTGGCAATGGAAATTTATTATTTCAAAAAAATAATAAAAAAAAAGATTGTGATAATTAAAGAAAAATAAATAAAAAAAAACTCAACTTATAAATGAAAAAAATACTTTATTTTTCTTAAAATATTCTTGATAAAAATATTTTCTTTTTTTTTTTTTGTAATATTTAAGAAATTTACAACATTATTTTTTTTTTAATATTTATAAAAAAAAAAAAAAAACTAAAATTAAAATATATTTTAAATTAATTTTTTCATATCAAAATACATTAATTTATATTTTATTATTATAATTTTTTTTACATAATGAAATTTATTTCTAGCTCGCATGCATAATTTTTGTAATATTTATCAAAGAAATAAAATATAAATATTTTTAATTTTCTATTCAAAATTAAACCTATTAAAATTTATAAATTTTCGCTTAAGTTTTTTTTACAAAAATATCAAAATTCCATTGCAGTTTTAAGTGTTTTTTTTTTTAACTAATGTTACGTACATTTATAATATTGGCGGGAATAATTCTGTCATTGATAATATTGATGTTAATGTTTCTTGACGCGAAATAAATTAGGGAATTATAAATTGTTTTGTTTTTTTAATTTTGCTTTTTAAAAAAAAAATAAATTAAAAAATAATAATTAAATATCTGGAAAAATAAAAAAACATATTAATATTCTACCTTTTTTTGTTACTTTTAAAATCTCAACATTACGTTATTATTATTAATTTTAAACATTAAATTTTATTAATTTCTGTAAAAAGCTTAAAGCAATAAAAAATTATAATCAAAAATTAAATCAAAAGTCGTTAAAGAAAGAAAAAATGAATCAAATGTTTTTTTTATTATTATTATCGAAGACTTAATTTTTTTTTTTGTTTTTTTGCATAAGATGAAAATAAAATAGGACTATTAATTTTTAATTTTCAATCAGAATATAAACGTTAACTTTATGTTTGTAAAATTTTCAATATACATAATTTTGTTTTATGTTTTTATCGTTAAACATGCACCATTGATTAATTGCATAAACATTTTTTTTTTTTTAATTATTAAATTTTATTGAATTTTTCTTAAGTTGTTTCCCCGAAAATTATTATTATATTTTTTTTTTTATATAATTTTAATAATTTTGAACTTAAATTTCTAATTTTCTATAGTATCATATTTTAGTGTTTTATTTCGAACCGAATTCTGCAATAAACTTTTTGATTTCCAATTCATTCTTTTTGGAGAATATGATATCGCTTTTACGTTAGACTGAAGAACTTAATATTATACACTCTCTAAAATGCATAATTATTCAGGTATTCTAAAAGAAATATTTTTGCAGAATTCGGTTCAAAGATTTTTATTGCATAAATATTGCAATTTTTTTTTTTTTTGCATTTCAATTAATTTGAATTTTTGATATGTTCATTATTATTGAATTTTTAAATAAGAGAAAAATGGAATTTGTAACGTTTTATATGTAGAAGATTATTTTATAATAATATTTTGACTTTAACACTTTGCTGTACCTTATGTATTCAATTATTTAGCTTAAATTTTTTAGTTAATTAAATTTTTCAAATTTTGAATGAATTTCAAAGTTTTCTGGCAGCCAAATAGAATTTTTTTTTTGTTATCAGAAAACTAATTCGTGTAGAATACAAACGTAATATAGAACTGTGCGATTGAAAAATCACTTTTTGAATTTTTCAAGCGTAATTGCGGAAATTATTTAATAAATAATTTAATATTTGATTTTTTGTATATTTTAAATCAATACTGAAATAATTTTTATTACATATTATTTTCTAAAATTTTTCACCAGACAAATAATATTAATAATATTTATTGTGATAATAAACAATACATATTATTAAATTATTTAATTGTTTATGCGACATTAATATGAATTGTAATAAAATGTCAAAATAATATTAATAAATTTCTTCTCTTATTCAATTCAATAAATTATAATATAGTATATCTTTTTTTTTTATTATTATTTATTGATATTTATTAATTTATACAATTTATATACTTTTAATTCTCATTTTTTAAATATAACTATCATTAATATCGTTTATTTCAATTTTTTCGTCATTATTTAAATTAATATTATTTAAAATATCATTAACATTATTATTACAATTAATATTGCTATTACTATAAATATTGATATTAATATTACTATTATTACTTGTATTATTATTATTATTATTATTACTACTAATATTAATATTATTGTTATTATTATTACTACAACAACTTTCATCATTATTATTATTACTATTTAAAGTTGTTTCTAATTCTAATTTAGAACTTAAATTTTCTTTTTGATGTTGACTATAACAAGATTCATTATTACCATCGTCATCATCATCATCATCATCATCATTATCACCATTATCATCATCAATTCTGATATCATTAACATTATTATTTTCTTTTATTTCGTTAGTTATAACTAAACTCGATTCTTCGATAGCATTATTTCTAATATCTTGTAATGATATACTAATATTATTTATTGGACTAGTAATTATTGATCCATTCGCTTTAATTAAATTACTAGCAACAATATCGGGTTGATTAAATGTTGACATCATTATATTGTTTAATGATTGTGATAATGGTGATTGATAAGGGCCCCTAAAAAACTGTTGTTGATTCGCTGACGACGAAGACGACGATTGATGATTATTGGTAGTGTTATTGTTGGTGGGGGCTTTTCGTCAGAAAATCTCATTTAAATTTAATACAACATCATAGTATCAGGAAACAATAAGCCGCCCTCATAATGGCACTAAACCGTTTCGAGTTGTTGGATTTCTAGCCATATAAATATCCATATCGTGATCTGTCCAATTATCTGATGTGTCACAATAATTATTTAGTGTATGAGTTGATCCAGCTTGTGAATATCTGGGATTTTATTTAATTGAGAGACACAAAAAAAAAAGAAAGAAAGAAAATTAAAAGTAAATAAAAATATTTCATATGAAAAACATATTAACCAAAAATTCATATTAGTATAAGTGTTGCCATTTTCCAATAAATAGAAACTCAAAATCTCTATAAAACTTATAATTTAATGGAAACTACTCGAAAATTCAATCCTGGATTGCCATCGATTTTTGTTTTTAGTCATCCAAAGAACTTATTTTACTTTGCTGCTCGAAGAAACAGAATAACTAACTCAATCAGTTACAGATTACTAACTTTTGGCATCTAAGAATGGATAATACAATGTCTTTCGTGTTAAAATTTAGGTTGACTTGAAATTAAAGTCTATTCAACTTAATTTGAGAAAAAAAAAAAATAGCAACACCTAATTTAATATTAAAAATCAAAAGTTTTAAATTAAAATTAAGTTTGAATAAAATAGATAATAAAGATTAAAGCTTTTTAGAAGATAGAAATAATATAGTATATTACCATTTAGAAAAAAAAATCTAAAGTTTTGAGTAAAAAAAAAGTTTTTGTGTTTTATGAGTTTTATTTTAATTTATGCCATTGCCTCACCCCCAAAGAAATAAAAAAAAAAAAGTTTTGTGTGAGTCTTTTTTTTTTTTGGCTTTTCATAAAGTGATAAATTTTTAGCACAAAAATGAAAAATAGAAAAATGTAAAAGTTGTACATATACGTTTTTTTTTTCTAAATAAATTGTTAATATTATTTATTTTATTTTTGTTACTCTAATTAGCAGAAGAAAAAAGAAAAATTGCAGTTTTTTTGTAAAAAGAAAATTTTGTTATTTACACATTAATATTATTTTGTTGCGTTTACACGCTTTCGTCTCTTTAATATTTTATTAATAAATTGCTTTGCATTTGATATATATATATATTTTTTTTTTTTGTTTGTTTTAATGATTAAGTAGTAGAATATGAGGAATGATTTCGTGAGTACCACTTACCGACTTCCTGGACGATGATTATGAATATGTGGTCCACTTAAATGATCACGTGATCTAGATCGTGGTCTAGATCTACGTGTACTAGATGCTATACTCTGCGGACCACCGTGCATTGAGCCAGCATATGATGCTCGTGACATTCGTTCAGAGGCGGCAGCCAATGACTGTCGTGATTGACGTAATTCAGGTCGTGAATTAACTAAATTCGTAGGAAATGCTGATCCTAAATAACCTCGATGTGAATTTGAAAAGCTATGTTGTGATTGACCATCAGCTATTGATCTATTTGTATGATATTGGTGTATGGTGATTGTGAATGAGTGCGAGTATCATATGATATCATTTTTTGTTTATATAAATTGCAATGAGGGTGTAAATTCATTTTTCATGTTTTGTTTTTTTTTTTTTTTGGGGGTAGGTGAAATGGTTTTTTTATTCATTTTATAATAATTGTAGTTATAATAAATAATTTTTATAATGTTCTGAGAGGAACATAACGAGCCAGTTGGCTCGCATTATATAAACCTGACATATATATATATATTTAAATGAATTTGATGTCAGAAGAACCAAAAAAAAATTTTTTTTTTAATAATGATCTTTACCAAACAGTAATTTTGAAAAGCCTAAGCTTAAAATTTATAACCAAATAATAAATTTATTTTTCATAAACCACTAGAACGTTGATAAAATACAAAAAAATAATTTCTTACCTTGGTTTACTTGTTTTGCCCATAGCTGAAAAATGGCTACGTAAATCTTCTGGATTTTCACCAGGATATATTCTTGGTCGTGGAATTGAACGACCACTATAAGCTGAAACTTGATCCCATTCCTAAAATAAAAAAAAAATAAAATTATTGTATTTTTATATTGAACATTAAATAATTTGATAAAAAACATTTTCAATCAAAGTCTATCTAAAGCAATCAATTTTTTTTTTTGTGAATAGTTAAAAATAATAAAAAGGTTGTGAAAAAAGAAAGCAAATTAAATTTATTTATTTTTTGGAATAAACTTAATAGGTGTGTCATGCAAAATGAAAATCAAAATAATTGCATTGATCGTTCTTTGAGTTTTTTTTTTTTTTGTTCAATATCAGACTTTCCAATTAAAATTGCTGATTGTTAATTAATACCAATTATATTATTGATATGGCCTAATATCTGTTATAAAAATTACGTTACAATTTAGAATACCATGTGCCACTGTTATAACTTATATGAATCATAAAATATATATTCGGGCAAGTAGAGCTAGTTTATTTAGTGTTATACTAACCTTATGATTGTTAAATGCTGATAATGTAGCAATAGAACCTAATGGTCCTGGACTACCAGCAGGTCCACAACAATTAACCGGCAATCCACCCATTGGTAATGGACTTTTTTGTTGATTCAACGATTGCATCTTCCTGGAACGTCTTCTAAGTATCAAAAAAAAAAAACGTGTATAAAAAAAATTAAAAAAAGTATTTCAAAATTTATTTTTATTAAAGAAAATATTTTTTAATTAATATTACCTGCTAGCTGCTATAAAAACAATCACTGCCACTATAATTGTACCACAAATGGCTGCACTAGCCGCTATAGTTATTTTATCCATATTAGATGCCGCCGATGATACAGTTCGAACTTCCTTACATTGAGAATATGGAACTGTTTCTGGTGTTACATGTAATTCTTCCAATGAAATAACACAAACTATTATGCATTCTTGTGATGGTACATTTTTTATTTTAAATTCACGTTCACTTGCTTCAAGTGGTGGTCCCTGTTTAAAACTTTTTTCACCAAACAAACGATAAACAACACGAAATCCTAATATATTAGCTGTATCCGAATCCCATTGAATAATTACTGAACTATCTTGGCGGAAAGCATTTTTCACTTGCACTTCATTTGCATCATCAATACGTGTACCACGTTGATTTGGGAATCCCAATACTAATGGTGGACGTGATATATTAGTTTTTTGTTGTGATGAACTGTGACGGTAAACATTTTGTTGGTTGCTTTTAACAATTGGTGAACTACCACCATTAGTTAATTGATGACTGCCGGTTGGAGATTTTGTCTGTAAAATAAAAATAAAATAATGAAAAAAAAAGAAGATAAATTGCAGCACTAAATTGAGTTTTTTTTTTTTATTCATGTATTGTTTGTTACTGAAGGAAACAAGGAAAATTATTTATTATATTCTTTTTTTTGGAACATTGCAAATTCAGTGGTTAAAAAATTAAAAGAATAAATAACGTTTTTAAAAATGTTTACCGTTTGAGGTGTGGTACTGGAGCTGATTGCTGGCGAAGTTGCCACTGTTGTGGTAGTCGTTGAAGGTGTTGTACTTTGAGTTGTAGAGATTGGTGTTATTTTTTGAGTTGAACTTGGATAGTTTGCTGATGGTTCAACTGTTGAAGAGATTTCAGCAGGTTTTGTTACATTTTCTTCAGCCTCATTTGCATTTTCATTTGATATTGGAGTATTTGATGCAATTGTTGGTTTTGGTTTGGGTAATAATGAATCTATTACACCAACAGGCCCCTTCAAATTAACCTCTTCTGGACATGTTAATTCTTCTGGTTGAATTGAATAGAATCCTCGGTCTCTAAATCGATTCGGTGATCCACAAAATTGTGGATTTCGTTCGCGCGAAGTGACCTAAAATATTTCATTATTGTAAAATATTTCGATTTTGGCGGATTTTAGTTAACTATTTACCTGTAAGTCACCGTTTCGAATCCATTCGGCAACCCATTTTAGTTTACAATCGCAATGCAAAAATCTTCCACCCAATGACAGTCCACGCAATGTTTGATTCAAATGACTTAATGCTTTCTCAGGCACTGACGGCAGTGGATTACCATCTAAGGCTAACAAAGTTATGCTTGGATTGCCACGAAATGCAACTTCTGGTAATGTTGTTAATAAATTAAAACCAATGTCAAGAACACGCAATTCTTTTAACGAATGTATAGCACCGACCGGAAATTCAGCTAACAAATTATTTAACAAACTTAGCGAACTTAAAGTTTTCCTGATTCCAAAAAATGATGTTTCTGCCAAATTTTGTATTAAATTTCGTTCTAAATTCAAAGCTGTCAGTGAGTCTAATCCTTCGAATGTTTTAATTCCACCTAATCCTGGTAATTCTTTTATACCATTTTGAGACAGATCAAGAAAAGCTAACGATTTTAAACCTCGAATACTTTCTGGTACACGCTTTTGTTTTGATCCTTTTAAATTTAAATTTTTTAAACTTTTTTCTAGACCTCTAAAAGTACCAGCCGACAGTGTTACATTATTATCATTTAACTTTAATGTTGCTAATTTATTTAAACCCTTAAATGCTTCTTCTGATATAAAAGTTATACGATTTCTCGATAAATCTAATAAATTTAAATTAGTTAAAACTTTTAAAGCTTGCTGTGGCACTTCTTCTATTTGATTATCTTGAAGATTTAAATTTTTTAGCACCGTTTCTTGACCTTTAAAGCTACCATCCTCAATTTTTTTTATCCTACAACTACTCAATTGAACATTGTGCAATCGAAGATTAGAAAAAATCTCATTTTGTAGTGTTTCAATAGTTGAATTATTTATATAAAGTAAATCAATTGGCTTATTTTTTGCAAATTTATTTAAGGCATTCAAAAGTAATTGAAAATCAACCTGAAAATGAAAAAAAAAAAAAAATACAAAATTATCATTAGCTTCTAATTTTGCAAGTTATTTAACATTTTTTTTTGCAATTTATTATCATACACCAATTTTTTACTTACTTGATCACATTGCACTGATAATTCATGTCCTAAATTATAAGCACATATACATGATGCTTGTAAATCTGGTATTTCACGTTGCCAAGGACATTGTCCACAAACACTACCTACAATTAAGCATAATATTCCTATGAAAATTAAATTTTTTGTAGCTCGTCTATTAGGAAACCAGAATTTTATTTTTGAACTTCTTTGGTAATTTTTCTCCATATTATTTATTTTGTTTGTATTATTTTTATTTTTATTTTATTTTTTCACTTTATTTTGTCTTTTTTTTTTCGGACCTGCCACACAATTTATAATCTTATATTCCTCCGTTCAATTCATTTGAAGATAATTCTGTAAATAGAAACAAAAAAAAAAAACAACATCATTTCAAGTATTAATGCCAAGAATTTATCATTTTCTTTTACAACATAAGATATTATGACTATTTTTCTGGTTATAAATTGAGTAGAAAAATACTCAAGTTCAAAATATATATAAATACATATATTTTTTTTTTTTAAACAAATTTGAAGGACTAAAACAAAATTCTAAAAAGGAATAAAAAAAAATTTATCATATATTTTATGTCAATAAGTCTCAAGAGCTTAAAGAATTTATCTCTCGTATATATAAAGAATATTTAAGAAACTATTATATAAATATAAAAAAAAAAATATATATATAGAAAAACAAAACTAAACAATTTGGAATAAGCTGCAAAATTAACAGAAAAATTAAATGTACATATTTTAAAATTTATTAAATTTATTTTGAAGAATAAAAAGGCGTTTAGAAAAAACAAAACTTAAAAAATTCTTATTTGACATTTTTCGGATTATAAAAAATTTTCTTTTATTTTCTATTAGACTTAAATGCAGATTAAAAAAAACATCATATTATTTATATAGGTTGGTTATTAAAGAAATCAATAAAATCCATTTCATGGAAATTAAAATTTCCATCATTTTTATTCAATATGTCACACTGAATTAAAGACGTTTGATTTGGATTTACATAATATGTTTTTTTTTATTTTATCTCAATCAAATTGAAAATACCATAAAATTGAGTTTTACTTACATATACGCAAAATTTTTGGTATACTAATATTATTGTTAACGTCAAATTTGATATTAAAGCTATATTCGTTTTGAATTAATCTTTTTGTAATAATTTTTATTTATGTAGTTCGTTTATTTTTTTTATTGTCGAAGTAAATCTGGTTCTAATAGTTTCAATTAATTAATTCTTCTATGATTTTTGGTATTTTGAAATTTTGCCAATTTGATTTTTTAAATTTACGAGTAAGTGAATCATTAAATGCACTACCAAAATATTTTTAAGAATATTTTGTTTTTTAAATTTAAAAAAAATAATCTATAATCAACGTTTTAAAATTTTTTTTTTAAATCCCCTCATGTATTATTTGCAGTATATAAAACATACATTATCCCTAAGTATTGACATAAAAAATTTATGCTATTTAAGTAGTTCAAGGAGTTTTAACTACATACAGTATTCGAAGAATTTCAATTAAAGTTTCAGTTCAGACCTGCTTCCATACAACTGTATATTTTTATGAATTAACTTATCCCTTCTGAACTTTTCACTTCAGAAGTACATAATATGTAATTCCTGAACTTTTAAATACTTGTGTTGATCCTTTTTTCCCCACAGGGATTTTTTTGTCTACACTTTATTATATTTTATGTAATGATTTTATAAAATATTTTACTTTAAAAAAGATATTTCAAGAATAATTTTGGATTATTTCTAGAACTTGTTAATAAAATTATGCTCTAGCATAAGTGACATAAAATGGACATTATTTTTAGAATTTCTTCTATTTTTTTTTTAAGAGTTTAAGAACTCTACTATAAAATAGAATATTTTGTTTTATTTTTTTAAGGTAATTTTCTTTTGAAAATCTTCACTGCATGAGAAGATACATAAATATGTCTGTTAAGAAATGTAAAATAAAAAATATTATATAGTTGCAAACTGTGATGATGTACATGTTTTTTTTTTTTTGAAGATTATACAGAAATATAGGAAAATTTTTTTTCATATAAGTACTTATGTAATATTCAATAAGAGGATTGGAAATTTTCAATATTATTATTTTGCAAATTTTTTTTTTTTTTAAATTAGACAAAAAAAAGGTATTATCCCTTTTTTTATGCATAAATAAAGATTTTAGTGTGAGAATGGTTGTAGTTATTGATATTGGGAACTGTATACTGCATACAGATACGAAAAAGATAATAGTCACTGTAAGGAAATTCTAAAAATTCTTAAAATATTTGCAAACAAACATAATTCATTAACTTTTTTTATTGAGTTAAGTCATACTTCTAGACAAAATTTGCAATAAGTTTTTGGCATAACCTTGTTAGAAATCTCTATATAGTACGGTGTAAGTTTTTCTTTATTTACTTAAAAATCTAAAAGGAAAAGTTTTGCACTATTAAAAATTATAATAATCTATAAAATTTTATTATTCGGGAAATTTATGGTTTAATTTTATTTATATTTTATTTTTTATTTTATATAATAAAATCATGGATGATGATGACTACTGACCCTTTGTGGTGACAATAAAGACGGAAAACATTATTTTTATTTATGCTTTTTAAATCTTAACATCTATTTATTTATGTTGTATTTTTTTCTGTACATATTTTTTTTATTATTTTTTCTTTTCATTGAAACCGGATAACGATTGATTTTATTTTTTATTTTATTTTTATAATAATGTATAAAAAAGATATTACTTTTTATTTTAAATTAACTTGTTTTTCTTCTGTATGTTGTTCAATGTTTTGATTTAAGTTCTTTGAATTATTTGTTTATATAATTTTTGGTGTACGTTTTATGATTTGTTTATATATGGAAAAAGTTTTTCATTTATGAGTTTTTGGTTCATTATTAATTATATTTATTATTATGTATTTCAAAAATTTAAAAACGATAAGTCATTAAGTCTATATTCTCATTTTATAATAATGGACAGCAATAAAGACTTCGCTATTAACTTTATTAAATCTTGGTAACGCTTGAATAATACAAGGCGTTAAGAATACTCAGATAAAATAAATAAATAAAGTTCCATGGTTTCTATAACAAAAAGAAAAATATGTTTAACATAAAAATAAATGTACGAATAAAATTCTTATAGTTTCTTTTTTTTTAATTTTACGTAAATAATTTTTTTTTTTCTCTATTACCATTATCCTTTTTAATATCATGAAAGTTAGGAAAAAAAAAAAAATTATTTCTTTTATCAAAAACAGAAAACGTTTTTAAAACATTTTTATTTCTTAATGTTTTTATGAATTTTTAGGAAGAAAAAAGTTTAAAACCATAAAACCATTAAAATGCAAAAAAAAAAAAAAACTATAATGGTAGAACTTCGAATTGAAAAACTTGGTTAATAATATATAGAATAATATACATGTATATAGAAATTGCAGAAATCATATTAAATTGACTCTCAACTTTGACTTATAATACATTATTATGTAAAAAAAAAAAAACAACTAAAAATGCGAACCTTCAAGAATAAATTTTCATTTTACTAAGTACATACCTCAAAAAATTTGTTCCAATTATAAATTTAAATCGATTTAAATCGAACAATTGAGGATTTTTTTTTTCGAAAATTCTATCAATTTTCTGTTCAATATTATAGTCCGATACTCGAAAGTAATTAACTATTAAAACATTTTTTTACTAACAACTACTTGACATCCATAAGACTGACATTATTCTTTTTATATTTTGTTATGTTAAAATTTCTAGGAAAATTCAATAATCCTTAATTTAGAAAATATTATGCACTGCCCGCACTATAACTATATTTAATAGTATAATAAAATTTGAATTATATTTTTTAATTTTTAATTAGAACAAAAAAATAAAACCCAACTATCTAAGTACATCAATTATATTTTTCCCTAAAGATCCAAGCATCAAGAAAATTATGACATTTTATTATACTTAAATCGTCCGACAGTGTGTTGGGATATAAAATATGCATTAGACTGGTTTTATTTTTATTTTAAAAAAAAAAAAAAGGAAAATTTTATACCATTTAGAAAAAAAAAGGCTATTAAGAAAAAAGATCATCATAAAAAGAAAATTCAAGTTGAATTTTCATTTAAAAGATGACGTGCAGTTTGTTTATTGCATATAAGAGTGAAAAAAAAAGGTTACACACCCCCAATTTGATGTTAAAATGGTAAAAAAAAAAAAAAAAAGAAACAAAACAAAATCTTTTTTTGTTGCTTAAGTGAAATTTCAGTCAAGATAATGATGGCCATTTTCAATTGGATAAACAAGAAAATTCTTTTATGTTTTTATTGAAATTTTTTTTTTCTTTATTTTTTAAGTAAATCATATAGTCTTTTGAAGAAAAATAAAATACAAAGCATTATGTACTTTGAAGAAAAATCGATTTCAATTACATTATCCATTAAATATAACGATATTTGGCTTTTAAAAATTGGCTTCATAGAATTTATTTTTTTTTTTTTTTGGTTTTGGCTATTTTGATAGTTAAATTTGGTACATTAAACATTTTTATGCAAGTTTCTGATTATAATTTATTTTATTTTCTATATGAACAAAATCTGGTATGAATGTTAGCTTAAAATAGTCGTACAGAATTGAATTAAATTTTCTGAGTAAATTTGTTATTTTCAAATAAATTTTCATTTTATATTTACGTTAAAATATTATATCTTTAAGAATTACGAACTTTTAGAAATTAAATTAATGAAAACTATTCAGTCGGGAACTATTATGAATTACGATCGATCGGTAATATATTCTATTCGACATGATAGTTATGCTCTGTCCGTAAGTGTACAAGTATTTAAAATTCAAAATTTGCATAAATTTTAATATTTTTTTTAAAACAAAAAGTATTTATAAATTTTTCTGTTGGTTAGGTACCCAAATTTATTTTAGGAATTATAATAATAGTATAGCATAAACCATATATGTAATATTAAGTACCTACACTTTTTGTTTTTTTCTTCCATAAATAAATTGCACTTAAAAAAAAAAAACTTTTTATTTTAAAAATTTTTATATGTTATACTATCATAGAACAATTTTTGCACTATACAAAATTTACATGGCTACTATTATACTATAAGTACTTTTACATTATTTTTAAGGAAGTAAAAAAAAAAAGTGAAAAAACATTTAGTTGTGTAAATTTTTCTTCAATTTTTTGTTTCCTATTCTTCTTCTGGAAGAAAAGCTGGGAAATTATATTCTTTTGCTTTGAAAAAAAAAAAAAATAAAGATAAATTTTTTATTTCGCATAATAATTTTATTGGTTTTAATACAAAATATATGTATATCCTTGAGAAATTGCAACTGAAAATTTATAGCTTTTATTTTTATTTTTTTAATATTATTGGTTCATGTTTATTTTTCAAAATAATGTATAAGGAAAATAGAAATAAAACAAAAAAAAAATTTTTTTTGGTAAATTTTTGTTATTCTCATATGAATTATACACAGAATAGTCCTGAATGACAAATTTATTGGAAAATTATTTAAAATTTTCTTTGGGAATAAGATAAGAGTATATTTTAAGAGTTGTTAGTTTAATTTTTTTATTAGTTTTTTTTCTTTCTGATCAGGTTTTTCTTCTTTTTTTTTTTTCTTGTCTGATTCATGATTTGAATATTTTGTTTTTATCTTCCAGGGAGTATAGAACATCTAATTTCGTCACTTGTATTTTTGCCCCCATTTTAATAAATTGTTATATTAAAAATTTTCAGAACGTCATCTGGTTTCCCGGACTCCAGAACTTGTCTTCTTCATCAAAAATTACAAATGCTAAACATTTGTATGGAACGGAAAAAACTTCGTGAAGGTGGACTTCCATTTTCTATGACCGAACATAAAGGTATCAGACCACGAAATAAATCTGAAGATTCAGATGACGAATTTTATGATTGTGATAATGAAGATGACCTGAATGAAGGAAATCATCCACCGTGGAATAAACCTGAAGGTCGTTTAGAAAAATTAGAAAATCTAACTTTAATTGGTACAAATGAACCACTCTACATACCAATAACACAAGATCCAGTTCCAAAAACTGAAGATCAACTAGAAGATGATGCAGAAGTTATGTTGAAACTAGGCCCGGGTTCAGGTGATATAAAGTTTTTTTAAGGAATAGTTCTGAAATATTTCTTAAAATGTTCTTTCAGAATTGTGTGCTCAAATGATGAGTGCTTCACTTTTGTCCGACATGGAGAGTTTTAAGGCTGCGAATCCGAGTGGTAAAATAGAAGATTTTATTAGATGGTATAGTCCTAGAGACTGGATTGAAGAAGACGAAGATGGTAAATACATCTGAACATATATATAATAATTCAGTACATAATTAAAAAGTGATAATTTAGCTAATTTAGATAATTTTTTTAATAAATTTAGGAAATTCTACAGAGAAAGGACGATTAAGTCAAAGAATGATGATTCCTGGAAATACTTGGCAAGTTGTTTGGAGTCAATCGAAGCCAGTGTCTGCTAAGCGGCAGGTGAGTGAATTAAAATTATGTTATTGTTAGTGTGGCTAGTTTTTTTTTTTTTTTTGTAGAAAAGACTATTTGATGACACTAAAGAAGCAGAAAAGGTGCTACATTTCTTTGAAACCAGAACAATTGGACAAATTTGTGAATTAACTTTATCATCATTATTCCATTCAGCTGTTCTTAAGCTTAAAGTAAGTTCTTTGATTTTAGTAGTATTAATGAATTTTAATTTGTATTAGAGTGAAGACACATTTTATTTGCAGGAAGAATTGTCGGCAAGTAACTTATTAGAGTTTTTTAATTCTAATTTGGATAAAATTATGGCCTCATTATGTAAACTGTCTCGTGAGCTATGGATATTAAAAACTGATCCAACGAATTATCAAAATACATCTCCAATAAAATGGGATTTTCTGTTGAATGAAATAACTAATTTGGAGCATAATATTTTACAGTCACGAAGTTTGAATAGGAAACTTTTTAATTCAAGTTTTCAAGATTTAAGTGTATCGCAAAAACAAATGATATTGAAGATTTTAAAGGGGTTTGAGGCAGAATTACAGGGCGGAGCAAAAAATCCAATTTCAGTAGAAATTTTAAATTTATTTAGTGATTCAAGGAATGCAAATAGTGAATTTAATTTAGAAAAAGATGCACCCACTCAATTGGCAAGCTATACGTTTAATTTATTTAAATAAACAGTATTAATGAATTTTAATTTTTTTTTTATCAGTATTTACCAGAACCATTTAAAAAAGAGTATATTCTCAGAGTTGATGGCAAAACAACAAATGGTGAGGGTGGCCCACAATTTTTAAGAGCAATTTTAGATAAACATATGAGACTTTGTGGTGCATTTTCAGAAAATACGACGTTTATTTAAAAAAAAATGTTTGTTAATTATTATAATAAGTTTTATTAATTGTGGTGTTAGTTTACAAAATTAAGCATAATAAATTTTTTCATGTAAAATAGTTTTTAATTTACAATATTTAAAATTATAAAGTTCAAATTGATTTATTATAAAATTATTAATTTTTAAATTAAAAAAAATTACACCTATTAATATGCTAATTTTATTCTGCAAATAAAATTATATCTTAACAAAATATACATAAATCAGTTTTTTATTTATTTAAATGTTTTTTTTTTTAATTTTTTAATGAATATTAAAATATTTCTTTCTATTTTTTTTGATATAAAGCTTTAAATTAATTGATTTGATCATTAGTTAAATAGGAGTCAATGTTTTATTTACTTAACATAAAGTTACATTTCGATGAATTTATAAAAGAAGTTGATATTTATAATAATGAGAATCTACAAGAAAAAACTTAAATAAAGTTATAAAATGAATATTTCTATCCACTGAAAATATATAATACCTTTCTATTTATGAACATTTAAATTCACAGTAGTTTTCATTATTTTCTATAATAATTTATTATTCTTACGATTTTTAGAAAAGAAGGAAATTTTAGCAAATAATTTGCATTTTTAAAATTTGAAATAAAATAAGGAAAAAAATATAAAAATCAAATTACTAAAACGCGAACATTTTTGTTACTCACAAAATGATAACTGAAAATTTTCTTTTCTGATGTCAAAGTTTATTTTTAATTACAGAAGTTTTTTCAATTTTAAAGTTCATTAAGTTTTTAAAATTTTAAATTTAAACATTTTTTTTTAATAAAATAAAAAAAAAAAGTTTTTTTCTTCCTCAAGGTGTCTTCATTAAGTGTAAAACTTTTTGCGCCTTTTCTTTTTTTAGAACAAAGTTTCCTTTTTCAGAAAAATCTATTTGCATACCTGGCGGATATATAATTTCCTCTTCCTGATAAATTTTTTCTCAGAATATTTTCACAGTAAAAAAGGGTTAAAATGAAATATACATAATATATATATATATGTGTGATAATTAACTTTCATATATCCACAATTTTTATTTGTTTTATTTTTTTTCTTTTAATTGAGGAAAAAGTACAAAATTAAGTATTTTAATTGAGGAAATTCACAATGATGGTTGTAAGTGAAGAGAGCCTTAAGCTCCTAATTCTTTTGAATGAAATTAAAAAAGAATTTGTTGTTGATCTGTTTGTATGTGAAGCTATTAATGTCCTTTTTTTTGTTATATTAATTTTATGAAATTTATCGGTTCGAGCAAATTATTGAATTAAATTGAATATCAGCTTTATTATTATTAATATCACTAAAGAAAGACTAATTCTAGTGTAAAAGACAATTTCAAAAACTTTGAATAGATTTTCGTTTTCACTTTTGCTAAAGTATTCTGCATAATGGATACATTTTCGGAAAATTTAACATGAAGCAAGAATAATTTGAATAATAAATGGAAGCAAAGATATATACATAAATTATTACAATTTTCATTCACTTTGTTAACGCGTGTGAAATTGTATTTAATAACTAATATACAAATTGTCGTCAAACAAGTTGTACGAACTATCCTATTCACATTGTTTTATCTGTTCTTAAGGTTGATAATTTATTAAATAATAGTAATTCATTTTAATTTTAATAACTATAAATGAAATTAAAAGAAATTTTATTGTATACATACTTCTTCTTACATTTAATATATTATTATGTTTTTAATAACTTGTCTACATGTAACAGTAATTTTTCTTTCATCGAATGAATAAAATGCATTTTCTTTTTTATGCTTAACTAATCAAAGTTTTAAATTCATTTATGCATATCTTTTACAAGAAAAAAATATGCATAAAACATAATAACGTGTTACATAGTTATATGAAATTTAGCGTTTGGGAAAACAATCATATATATAGTTCCACATACATACATAAGAAAAATAAAAAACTTTTTTCATTAAGTTTTAAATATTTTAAACCTTAAGGTAGAACTTGCAGAATTAAAAAAAAATAAACAAAATTATAACTTATTTATAGTAATTGAAAAAAAAAATAAAGTTTTCACTTTAATTTGATTACGTTAAGCTAAATTTCTACCTGTTGTTTTAATAGTTTTTCATAAGTTTATGCAAAAATTTTATGATTATGCTTTGCATTTTAGTAATTAATATGAAATATAGCCTTTTTTAACTGAGTTTGGACAATTTTTAGTCCATGAATAAAGACAAAAACAAAACAAATTGTCTCCACTAACGCAGGTTCTCTGACCTCCCGTTAAAAGATAAAATACGAAAGTGTTACGAAGGTCAGTTAGACATTAATATATATATATAATAATGACATGTTTAATGTATTTTAATTCACTTAATTTTATAATTTATTAATTTAAATTAAGTGTTTTCAATAAATAAAATAAAAAATATACACATAATGCATAATTTAATCGTAGTTATATGATTTCAATAGAATGAATATGAAAATGCATTTTAGTGAGAGTTTTTTTGTTTTTTATTATTATTAGATAAAATCTCTGTTGTGTAAATCCAAAAAAATAAAAATAGTAAAATAAATAAATGTATGTATAAATAGAAGTATAAAAAAATATATAACTAATATACATAATACATATTAGACATATTTTTATTTATGTTGAAGTTGAGGTTAATGATTTTGACTTTAACGTAATTTAAGGTGAATCTTCATATTTTTCCTTATTGCTGCTGCTGTTTTTTTATTATGTAAAAATTTTCAAGAAATATAAAAATAACATACAATTGTAATATTTTTCAAATTTATTATAAAATTTTATTTTTCTCTTGGTGGATTTAATTTCATTTTATATAGTTTTTAATTTTATTTAGATAATTAAATTATAGTTTTTGTATAAAATGTGTTGTATTTTATATATGAACAAATAGACAAATTAGAAAGTTATATAGTTGATACTTAAAAACTCATAATAAAACATTAATTAACTTTATATGTAAAAAAAAAAAACAACAATATATAAATCTTAAAAAGAAACTGAATATTAAATTGAATTTGATTTGATTTAGTTTCTCTCATTCCCTTTTCTCTGAAATGAATTCCAATAAATCAACGGCTCTGGAAAATGAAAATTAAAAGTTTTTCTCTGACATTATTAGTGCCCGACAAGCGAAGTAATAAGGGCTTATTTTAGCGAATTAGACAATTAAAAAACACGTACATTAAGAACCCCCAAAAAAATGCAATTTTCAACCAATCATTGTCGTATTTAGCAATAGAAAAACTATACCTTTTTCACAAATTTCACAAAAAAAAATATATTTTGATTTATTAAAGAGTTACAAAATAAAAATAATATATATCTATCTATTCTATTATATAGTATCTAAATTCATTATTAGAAAAAAAAAATGAAAATGAACATAATTCCATTAAAATAAAAAATATTTTTTTTATTAAAGCAATTACTTAAATGAATTAAAAGTTCATTAAACCATTTTTTATTGAAATTTCTACAAAAAAAGTTAAAAAAAAACACTTAAACACTCAATTATGTTCAAAAGTTAACACCTCCTGAATTTGGATTTTTTTTGATTTTTTGTTCAATTAACGTAAAATAGTTTGTTTTTAATCTGGGAAAATACAACCATGCGATATTATATAGAGAGTAAATCAATTAAAAATATATTTTATTTGGACGCTTATTATCTTTTTTTTCCCCGCTCAAATTAAACATAATAATTTAGTTAGGTTTAGTTTGAGTTTAATCACATTATACTGAGTAGAACATTACATAGTATGTAAAATTTAATTTTTTATTACTTTGACTAAATAATATAAAAAATAAAAATTTCTAGATGCTGTCGATAAGTTTTATGATTTTTTTTTTTTTTAGCTTTTAAATATCCTCTTAAATGATTTTCCTTTAATGATGTTTTTATTTGTACTAAAAAATGACTATAAATCAAAAATAAAATAAAATCAAGAATATAAAACTTTAATAGCTATTTTAGAAAATAATGTATGACTTAAAGAATACAAATAATAGTTCAGTAAATAATGTTACAATGTTAACTTATGTTTATTATGTTTAAAAAAAAAAAAAAAAAACATAAAAATGCATGAACAAAACGTTTATAAGTTTTATGTTTTTAAAATAACTAGATAATTTTATTAAATTTTATCTTTTTAGTTTTTTTTTCTCTCATTTAACAAATTACATAAACTTTGTAATAATCGATTAAATTTATTGTTTTATTTTTTTAAATATCGATAATAAATATATAATTAAAAAACCTATTAACTAATAAATTTATATCAAATAATTAATAAGTTAAACATTTGTATGTTATAATTTGAATTATTATGTATTTCTGTGGCATATGAAACAGAAGAAACCAGTTCAGATACTAGAAAAATACTTTTTTCTGTCATTGATCTTCGAAATTAAATACAACTTTTTAAGTAAAACCATAGATTAAGAATATACATATAGATTCTTAGCTTCATACAACATAGATTTCTGTATTCTTAATCTATGGTAAAACTTATTTCATGTTTTACAATCTGAAAAAATATGTAAGTGTTATTATTAAAACAAAGATTTTGAAGAAATTTATTTCTCATATTTGAATCTATTGCTAAAAATAAGAAATTATCCATAAATTTTTCTACAGATTCTTACACATTAATTGGTCTTAAAGGAATAATTAAGACATCGCCTAATTTATTAAACAGTATTGTGGGTTTTTTGTTATGGCGGGCTCTTTACTCAAGTTAATGACCAAACATTATTAAAAACTACATTCTTTTTAAATGAAATTTCATATTCATTTATGCTAAATTTAATATAACTATAATATAGAAACAATAAATATTAAGAAAGTAAAAATATGTGTGAAATTTTTGAATTTTTTTATATTACTAACTTAGAAACTAACCGGATATGCTAATTTTCTTAATTAACATTAAATATTATTTCTGGCATATTTCTTGGTCTCTAGAATTCATTCATATATGAATTTTATTCTAATTTTCTAATAACTTTGAAACTATAAAACAAAATATTCTTTTGATTAAAATTTAAATAAAAAGTTAAATAAGGTTTTTTTTTGTTTTATTTAATAAAAACCAATCGCCTTTTTATCTTCTTTCTATATATAAAAACGGGTTAGTATATTTAATGCATTTTGCTAAAATAAACAGAAAATATATAAAAAAAAAAATTTGCCACTTCACTTATGCATTTTACATTTACAATGTTTTGAATTTTTGTAGTTTAAAAAAAGAATAAATAAAAAATTCGTGTAAAGTAAAAAAAAGCTTATAACGAAGGTTATCCAGTGCCCACGGCCATATGAATTCGAATGATATTAAAATTTTGAAAGAATTATAAAAAGTGAGAACTGCTAAAAGAATTTCATTAAGTTTTTCGAAGTCATTAAAATAAAATTGGATGTACTTCAGATGTTGTCGTCAACTTTTTCTGAGAAAGAATTGACATAATTATAATGTTAAGAAGTTTATTTTTATTTTTAACAGTATTGAAATTTTTCCTAAATTCGTAATTGAGATTTTTATTTTAAAGAGTGCCAAAATTGTAATAAATTTTCTATAATTAATTATATATCAAAATAAAAATTATAAATATAAGCAATCGATCAGAATCAAATAAAAATTTTCAAGTAATTCATCTCAATCCAATTCGGGATTAATTTGATGATTTTTTTTTAATCATTAAATGAATTCGTTTAATTACATTTAGATTAATAACTATGAGCCTATATTTGTATAGTGAAGTATGACACCTAACAACTTTTTAATTATAAAATTTATTCTAAATTCATAATACAATTTTGAGTTAATTTAGTTGAATTGAATTCAATTTTAAATGTTTTTTGTTAACATTGCATTATTTTTATTTGCTCTGATTATAGAATTTGTTTTTTTATCTTTTTTTTTTTTTTTGTTAAATTCTGTAGTGGTTGCTTGCTACAGATAATTTATTTTGTTTTGTTGATTGCAGAAATTTATAAGAGAGAAATTATATGTGCATGTGCAGTTCTAGTTTTGCAAAATTTAATGATAAAATATAAAGAAAAATTAAATTGAAACCAAAAACTGGTTAGTTAAGTTTTCTATGTTCATACCAAAAATTTATAAAAAAAAAAATGTCAGAAGTTTACATTTTAAGTAGTGTGTTGTTCTATATAAATAGAAATACAACAAGTTGATTGTACGAATTGTCTTTTATAATTTTGCATTTTCTTGATAATCCATAAAATAAAGAATGTTTTTTCATGCATACTCACAATCTAGGTAGTTAATGATACAATTCCAAAAAAGTCTATTTATTATTAAAAAAACCTGTACCAATTTTAATCCATTAGTTATTAATATTTTTATTAAAATGTTATTAACTTTACATGGTTAATGTATGAATTTCATCGATTACATCAAAGTTCATAAAAACATAATGCTTGATACTACGATTTTTGAAATAATAATAATACGAAATTGTGGACTTGATTGACAATTACCTTGTATGTAGAAAAATATGACTTAAATCTTGTATGTTATGTATGTCGCAAAATTATCTTTATCGTATTCCTATCTATAACCTCACCTTATAACTGTAGGAATTTTCAATTCTTGTGAACAAAGCTAATAACTTTTATTTAGTGTAGACGAGATGAGAATTCAGATATCACGTACCTTCTGTACCAACCAATGTATGTAAATTGTAATTATGTAAATTTTTATTGCAATAAAACTTTATTAATTTTATATCATCTTTTTACATAAAATTTAATAATAAGATTTTATTATATTTTTAATGTATTCTTTTAATATGCAAAAAACTCTTGAACTTTTATATATATGATGGTTTATAAAAAGATCTTTCGGCTGACAATAACTACCACTGTATCTGAACAACTTTGTTAAAATATAATATAATACAAATGTATAGTACAAAAATTGTCAGTAAGGTTGGAATTTGGAATATATATAATGGTACTTATAGTGAAATGATGATTATTATGTACCTGTAATAGAAATATGTTCATGTAAGTAAATCTTCAAGAATTAGTTAGTATTTTAATATTGATTCTAATAGTATAGAAACACAAACTTAATATTGTTAATATTGATTATATTCTCAAAAATATTTCATTCGTATAAAATTTTTTTCAAATAATCATATTTTATTAAGTATTTAAACTGCCAATTTTTAAAAATCTAATATTATATAATTAACGCTCAATAGAACATATTTTTTATTTTCCTTCAATGTAATTTTGTTAATTTACTAATAAATGACATTTTAATTCATAATTAGTTAAAGTTATTGAATACAAAACTCTTATTCTCATTCCTTAAAAATGCAAGCAGCGTCTAGAATTTTCTTATAATTTTTTTATTTACATTTTAAATTGCAATTATATTTTAATTTCCGGTTAAATTATTTGAATAAAATTATATAATTTAATTTTTGCTTAATGTTTTTCCTCCTTAAGATCCTTTTAAATGTCAGATGATAAAATAAAATAAAAAAATAAAAGTGATAATAGCATTATGTCTTTTCCTTTTTTTATGAACTTAAATTCTACACTAAAATTTGTAAGTATTTTTCAAATGCAAATAGCATTTATCATGTAAATGAAAAATCACAACTACCATTGCGAAAGCAAAAGTTTATCTTTCTTATATAACTTTAAGCTTTAATACTTGAACGAAATCAGAAATTTATGCTTTGATAGATATAGTGCAGTACAGTGTCATGAATAATCTTGAAGATTGTTTTGGATGAATTTACTATAACATTTATGTCATTTTTTTAGTTAAAAATTGAAATTTCTTTTAAGTTTTAAGTTCAGAATATTTAAAGAAGCTTAAATGAATGTCATGAATGAATTGAAGATGATAATTTAATTTTGTTCTTTGAGAGAACTTAGAATAAAAATCTTTTTTATATGATTGATAGTGAGGTTATTTTATTCAATCAAACAAAAAATTTATTTCCTTGCTTAGAAATCTTTTTAATAAAATATTTTAGATAAATTTCCGCAATTTTATTATTTCTTTTTATATAATAATTTATTTCCTGTTTTCAAACAAGTACAAAATGTATATATAGTGAGTCAAATTCAAAAGATATTCAATAAAAAATGTTTTATTTCAAATCAAATGAATTATGTGTAGTATAAAATTTATATGTATATAAATTTTTTTTTGCAATAATTAAAATATAATTCGACAAGTATACAAAAATATCAAATGTATATATGTATTTAAATTTAGCACCTTCTCTTAATTGATATAAGTCTGATTAAAAACCGATGCTCCAAATGACAATTACAAGAAAATAGAAGAAAAAAGTTTTAGATTAATTAGTTTCGGTGAGTACAATTTTTGTTTTAGAATTTCCAGTATTTGTATCTAAATCATATTGTAAACATACTTCGATGGCACATCGTTGGCAATCACTGACAGTCAAACTATTAACTTGGTTTCATTTCACTTGTAATAATGTTGTAGGTATGAGTACGTACAATTTTTAATCAAAATTTATAAGCATAAATTTATGCTAGGAACGCATTTGAAATAATTATAGGTAAGTTTTAGTTATAGGTCCATTTAAAATTGTTAATGGAAAACATTAATCTACTGAATTTATGATATTTTGAAACAGTAAAAGATAATAATGCAACTTTCTTATAATTTTTTGTTATTCCTATATTATTTCAGAATTAATAATAAATTTATGTTGCATGCTCTTCAGTCATAAAATTTCAACATAATTTTTTTTTTGCTTTTGATCTGGAAAAAAATTCATATATACACTTTTAAAATGTACATTATAGTTAGTTTTTATAATATACGAATTCAGAAAAATAAAAATTATTATACTTTTAATTTATTTTAAATTTAATATTTTCAAAATTTAATATTTGAAAGAATTTAGATTAATGAAATTCAATCAATTAAAAATGAATAAAAGGCCGTTAGAAATAAAAAAAAAATAAATATTATAGAATTTTTTTCGCTTAATATAATTTTCAAAAGATGAATAAATTTTATTAGAAAATTATATCGGTATTACGAATAAAACTATGACCTTATTATGGTTATTAAATTTCATTTAACTAACTAAATAAATGTACATTTGTTTTGGCCTTAAGCTATGCAAATTTAAAAAATAGTTTTTAGTTAAAGATTTTATTTTATTTTTCTTTTAAGGAGAATTATAAGCTATAAATATGAAAGTATGTATACTTGTAATTGGATTTTATTTTCAAAGTTAAATATTTTAACTTCGTATTGAATCAATTTTTAGCCCGTCGATATCTATCAAAATATTGAATATTTAATAAATAAATTACATTTTTGTGTTATATTTTATAGTCCATTTACCATCGATTTTTCTTCAGTACCCTAATTAAATAATTTAAAAAAGCCGAACTCTAAGCTTTGGAGTTAAGGCTCACTACTCGAGTCCTTATTAATTTTATATAATTGTTTTTTTTTTAATTATTTTATTATTAGGTATTTATATAATCTATATTTCAAATCAAATTATACATAGATACATGCATATAATTTATTATTATCTATCTTTTTAACCAGTTAATAAATTTATATAATGAGAAAAAATAATAATAACAATATAATTAGAAAATTAAAAAAAAAAACCACAAAAAATATACATAAACAGTGCTAAAACCAAAACAAAATATAATTGTCATTGAAATGTCATGACCAAATTGGTCACATAACAATAATTTTTTTATTTTTAGTTTTATATATAGAAATTTGAAGCCAATTTGTATAAAATTGTATTGGTTTCAAAATTTATTGTTATTTTTATTAATGAGGAACATATTATTTAAAAAATTTTTTTTTACGCGAAAAACAGTCATTTGCATTATAACGAATTTGATATATTATAATTTTGTTTTTTTTTTTTTTTTAATTGAAATATTCGTGATTATATAGAGTTTTTTTTTCTGAGAAAACAATAAATTGTAATAAATTTTGGAAACTTCTGCTTTATATTTTTATTTTTTTAAAAACAATGAAGAAAAAAAATACTTTTAATGGAAAAAATAAAATAAAAAAAAAAAACGGAATATTTTAAGCACATAAATTTTTCTTATTTAACCCTGACTGCGATGACGTTTCAAAGATATGTACAAATATATTACATAAGTTGGTATTTTGTGGTGAGAAAATATTATTGCATTATTTTTTTTGATTGTAATCGGAAATAAATTTTGAAATCCAATTTTTCTTAGGTTTTTCCTTACAGCGTATTTTATAAATTAATAACTAAAATAAAAAAAGTCCTTTAATCATTTAATTACTGAGTTTGAAATGTTATGACAACAATTTATTTATTTATTTAATATTTCATTATTTTACAATTTCATTTATATAGAGTTTTAGACTTAACCTAGCCGTTACAACTAAGAATTCAGCTTTTATGTTATATAATTATTTTTCTTGTTTATAATATGAGATATTTTTAGGAAAAATTTAAAAACCTGATAAATGTTTTCTTTATAATTCATTTAATTAAATTACAATTAAAAATGGAAAAAAAACCATTATTTGGAATAGGTAAAAATATTGAGTAAATATTTAATAATTAATTACTGAAAATAATCATTGCTACTTAAAGCTCAGCAAAACAACAAATAAAGGTTTAACCCTTATATAATAAAATATAAATAAAGGTTTAAATAAATCTAACTAAAATAAATAATTTTACTCTAAAGTTAAGTTCCAAAAAACCAAAAAAAAAAATCCGAAAATATCTTCAGGAAACTTATTTTTTCATTTTTCGGCTGGAGGATTATTATTCTGTCCAGAAATATGCCCAGAAAAAAAAAACTTTTTTATGAAAAATAATATAAATAAATTTTTAACGTAGAGTGTCAAGATATAGGAAGTTAAAGAAGAAGAAGAAAAAAAAAAGCAAAAATTTTGGAATTTCACCTAAATGATAAACTTTTATATAAATTAAAAAAAAAATAAAATAAAAATTAAATAAATAAAAATATAATTCATTTTTACAAGCACGGCGTAAAGAAAAAAATAAATAAAAGTTTGCATGTCTGTTTTTCTTGTAATTCTGAGAAAAAACACAAAAAAAAGTTTATTTTTCGTTAAAATCTGAAAATCGGGAAAAAACTTTGAAAAATAAAAAAATAAAAAATTTTTATTTTAAAACTTTTTTTTTTTTTAATGTTTAAGAAAAGAAAAATCTATTTTATTTTTGATTTGGGAAGAAATAAAATTTTCTGGTTAAATTTAGAAGGGCATATAAAAAGAGATAATAATTTTTTTTTTTCTAATTTTTTTATCATTATAATTCCAATTCGAATTGCTTTTTGAATTTTTTTTTTGTTTTTTATTTTATTTATATCAATTAAAGGGTTTGTGTGTAAATGATAGCAAAAATATTGTTTGTACAAAAATTTTCAGAAAGGAACACAAACAAGTGGACAAGAGGAAAAATTTTACTTAAAGTCCTGCAGGATAACGTTACACGACATATGTGATATATATAAATGAGGATACAGTACCGATTTTTTATCAGTTACCAAAAAACCTCGAATACTTATAGAAAACAGAAGTATGGTTTCAGTACTGTGGAAATGAAGTGACTCAAATAGGAAGAAATATTTGTATTAAAAGAAAATCTCTGTACACTTTTCTTGAAGCTATAAGAGTCCTAGTTTAAACGTACGTTTCACAATTTATGCTATTATGAGTATTGAATTCATATAAATATTATTTTGGAATTTAACATTGGTGGTGCGACATAAATGTATGAAATATAAACGAAAAAAAGAAAGCAAATTTTTTTTCTATTAAAATAAATAAATAACTAAAAATGAATTGACATTCGTTGATTTCAGGGAAAAAAGCACCATTAACAAAAATTGTTTGTTTTTTATTTCTAAGAAAAAAGAAAAATTTGTTTTTTTTTTAAATTAAAATTATTCTTGAAACAAGGCTATTTAAATATTCAACAAAAATAGCTTTAAGAAATTATAAATGAAAAATATAAAAAAATAAAAAATTTCAGAAAAAAATTTTCTTTCAATTGCATTTCAACTGGGTAGGTTCTGGTTCCTATATAATTTTTTGTACCAAAACGAAATTATTTTTAAGAAAAAAAAAAGTATGCTTTCCGATTTTTCATATTTTTATTTTGTCTCTAGTGAACTTTATTTTTTATTTTAAAATTTTCTAATTTTATTTTAAAATCATCCTCAGAATTCAAGTGCTAAAAATAAAACTTTTTCTATATTGAGAGAGCTAAAATAAAAAGTTCACTTCTTCAAGCAAAAAAAAAAAAGAACTTCTTATATGTAAGAAACGAAAAGAAAATTTTTAAAGTTTTCTTATTTTTTAAGAAAATTGTTATGACTTTTTTTTTTTTGAAATTGAAAAAATTTTATTTGAAAATTTTTGTTTCACTGCATATTTTATTGGTGTGATTATAAACTTGTATTGTATTTGTAAGTATCAAAAATTATATGGTGCAATGTATAGTAAGTTTTATAAAACTGAATTCCACTTATGGAGCTAACCCTGGCCCAAAATTTAATTAGACTTGACATTTACAGTGAATAAAAAGAGCACAATAACTTAAAAGTGACATACATAATGTCTGCTAAGTAGTAAAGTAATACACTCTATTAAGGTGCATGTCAAACTTTTTATTCAAATTAACTATATATATACCCTTATATGCCATTCATTTAACTTTGAAGATATATTATTTGTTTTTTTTTCGTGAAAACTGTCATCAAAACTTCCAATTTTCGTTACCACAAGCTCTCAATTCGGCCATATAATTTTTTTCGTATTTGATTTCTTTATTAACTTGATTTAAGTTTTCATAACGTTTATATTGTACAAATTAAGCAGACTGCATTTCTCAAATTTTATCAAAGAATTAGTATTATTTAAGATATATTAACAACATTTTTCAGCCTAAATTAAAAAAAAGAAAATGTTAAACTTAAATTTTTGACATGGTTTTCATAAAAAAAAACATCAATTTATAAAATTACGTTTCCCGTCTTGTAAGAATTGATTTTACTTCTATAAAAACTTTTCAATATTGCATGATTATTTTTGATTCTCGATATGGTCAATAAATAATTTTACTTCCCATCTTTCTTAAGTAGGAAAATTTTTTATTTTTTTTTTTTCCAACATTAAGGACATCAAAGAAACATTTAATTTAATTTTTTCTTTTTTTTTGTAACCAAGTTCAATGTTTTTTCAATTTACTATATAGGCTCGAGGCGTGTGCGAACTGTGTACTGCACACAGGCGCCGTAGGCGCCAGTAATGAAAAGGCGCCTACAAGCCAATATGAAATTTAAATTTCAACTAAAACTAACTACAAAATTATCTGAAATTGTTGTCTCGCAAAATTGAAAATGATATTAATCCAGAAAACATTTTAAACTGGATTTATAACAATAATGTTGAAGAACTCTTTCCAAATGCACTGATTTAAGGGTATTACCATAAAGGAAGTATAAATATGAGAAATTCATTCCATACAAAAAATTCAAATTTAAAAAAATTAAACAAAAAATATGAAATCAAAAAATATGAAATCGCTATCCCATTATACCTTGTTCGCATTATAATTTACTTATATTCCGGAAAACAAATTGCCGTTCGCATTACAATATTTGATGAGAACTGGAATTTGATGATGTATAAAAAACAATTGAGAAAGAGAAAAAATGTTTGTTGTTGAAAATTTTGACTTTTTATCTCGCTTTTTATCAATTTTATTTTTTCTTCATTTTGACTCGAATTTGACAAAAAAATTGTAGCCAACTAATAACAAAATTTCAAAAAGTGAGTGAAAGTAATTATAAATGTAGAATTCCAAACCTGACAAACTGGAATATAAAAGTGTAATATACAAATTCCTTAATATTTTTTATATGATAAATCCAGTTCATATTCCTGAAATATTCCGGAAAACAGCATATTCCACAAATATTCTCCTAATGCCGACACCATATTACCGACAATTGGGATAGTGATTTCATATAGACAAACATTTTTTGTTTAGTTTTTTTAATATGAATTTTTTGTATGGAATGAATTTCTCTTATTTATGCTTACTTTGTGGTATTACTAACTTTACCCGATTCAGTTGCTAAAGGTGAGAGAACTTTTCCAAAAATTAAAACTGATCAAAAATTACTTCAGATCAACTATCGGGCAAGAAAAATGGAATTTAGCTAGTGTTTGCTTGAGTATCTAATTGAAAATTTTTTCAAAAGCGCCAATCATTCCTTGCACACACACAAAAAAAACCACGAGCCGGGCCTGAGGTATGTACAAATAGGCCGGCCAAAAGGGCTATGATTTAAATATTTCTGCTGAAAAAATTCTTTAAAGTTAAATTTATTTTCAAAGTACAAAGTTCCATTTATTTGTCAGTATTTTATTCACCTCTTAAATATTAGACTTAAGGGAAGATAACGAAAGAAAGAAAAAAAATTTGAGAACAAGTGTTCATTGTTTGATATTAAAAATAAAATATATACCTAAATCTTTTTTACAAGCCTATTCAAACCGAAAAAATAATCTTAATCTAATGGAATGAGTTTAAATCACTTTTGAAAGAAGGTAACAAAATTTTCCAAGATAACGCCTCCTATAGCATACGCGAACATAATTGTAGTGTACATATAACATATCTAAAATTAAAATAAAAGGACAAACATTTATCTGATTCGAAAAACTTTTTCAAAATTATTATTTTCACTATAAAATTTTAAATTTTTGTTTTTATTTAATAGAATTGAATAAATGTATGTATGTATGTATATAATATCAATTTAAGTGTCGTTTACGGTTGAAGTATATTTATTTTTTTTAAAGGACATAAGGTAAGTTATAAAAAAGAAAATTTCAAAGTATATATTCTTAATATTTTTACGATAAAAATATTTAATTTTTTTTCTTTTTTATTTATTTTGTTCAAGGAAAACTTTTTGAAAACATAAAAGAATGCAATTTGTAAAGTGGCTGTTATTTATTAAACTTTTCCAATTTATCAAAATAATTTGATTTTTTTTATCTTTTTTTTTTTTTTTTTTGTACAATTTCATAAAATTTATTTTTATATGGGTTTCCCATATATACCTATATTTATATATGGATTCCCATATATTACAATAATATAATGTCTTTAAAAAGAAAATTGACAATAAGGAAATAAATTTTTCATAAGTTTTGTGATATGAATGAAAGTTTATTTTGAAATGGTCAAGAAGGTCAATGTGACAAGTTTAGTTTTTGTTATTTTTAAAAGTTATTATTAGGTTTATTAAATATTTATTGAATTTACTGGCTAAGCGAAGGCCTGTTTTATATAAATAAAGTATATGGAAGCTAGTATTTTCATTATACTGATGCCAAAAGTATGAAGGTAAGATACTTATATATGTTAGGAACTGAATTAAAAGCTCAAAAATAATTTCAACTCATTTATATACATTAAGTCTCTTTTTCATAATATGTTAAAGTACACCTTTTTCAATGGAAAAAAAACATAAGCTAAATTTTCTTTTTTAAAATACTCTCAAGGATTTTTTTTTAAATTAAAGAAGAAGCTAAATTACTTTAAGAGCTCCTCAAGAAAAATTTTTTTTTTCTATATACTTAACTACACAATCAAACGATTTTATGATTTAATAATATAAAAATTGAATTGAGAAAAATAAAAGAAGAAAAAGATGCTTCTCTACATGTATGAACAAAAAATTTTCCAACCTTAAAGTGTAGAACAAATTTTTAATTCTTTTTGATTTTAAATTTCTTATTAATTTAATTCTGATTTTTCAGCAGCGACTGACTATTGAAATTATTTAATTTTTGGATAATTCTGAAGCACATTAAAGTTATTAAAAATTATTTGACATTGAATGTATTTTAAGAATTCTATATTTTAAAGAATTTTATGTCAATATTATAATTATATGTTCGATTGTCCATCAGTTTTAGCAGTAGAAATTATTCATGAATGCTTTAGGCGAATAAAACATCACATAGATCAATCTGTAATTTAATACTATTGATATTTTTATTATTTTTTAATTCTATCAAATATTTTTTTCAACATTACTTTATTGAAAAGAAAACATAAATCACTAAATGATGTTCATCGATTTAAGAATATAAGTATTTATTTATATGCCTCCATACATTAAATAATATATTATTAATATAAAATATTATCTAAAAATATATTTTTTTTTTTTCAACTATTGATTTAATGTCATATAACATTTAAATATTATGTAATTTCTTTTTATTTTTATTTTATTTTTTTTTGAAATCTTAAAATATTTATTTATTGGAAATATCAACAAAAATGAATAATCTCTGATATTGCTAAATTTTATAAATATTATTGGATTTACTACCTTTTAAAAAAATAAAAAAATATACGTATATATAAAACTTAATTCACGTTTTTCCATTAAATAGCAATTTATTATTTTTTTTTTTTATATAAATTTGTTTATATAGATTATGTATGTATTATAAAATATATCTATATTGTGTTATTTAATCTAAGATAACAAACTTTTTAACTTCTTTAACAAGATTCATCCGTTAAAAATCTGGAAAATTCAGATGTATTGTAAATGTATATAGTTCAGGTAACGCTACTTTTTGTGCAAGTTATTAGTAATATAGTTAGAGTTTTATATTAAATGAATATGATGTTTAAGTATCTAAAATCATAACAGAATAAGATACATTTTAAATTTATTTAAGGAAAAATATATATGTACACACATTGGTGAACGTATTTTCTTAAAACTACATATTACAAAATCAAAATTTTGTGTAATGAAATCTTCAAAGAAAACCTAACTTGAACTAACTTGTGCTTCTTTGAATTTAAACTAGAATTCATTTCTGCTAAAATAATATTAATTATCAGTATAATTTTCTACATAAATATAAAAAGTTATTCAGAGCCCACTTTAACTGTGTCTTAGAAAAAAAAAACCTAAGAGCTTTAAAAGTTCCATTAAAATATTTTAACACTATACTTAGTAAGTTTAGTAACTTTTTTATACTCCTTGCATTTTAAAATACCGATGGATTTAATAACAAAATGGAAATAAACACGTTGCGGTGTTTTTATATTTATTGCAAGTCAAAATAAGTAAAAATATATCTAGACAAAAATAGTTAGATGTATGCGCTTGAAAAATATCTATCTATACATAACTATTTTTCAATTAATTTTCTTTTTTTTTTTTTTCCCCATCTTTTTCTTATACTGTTATTTTTTATAATATTTTTCTTTTTCATTACTTTCTTGTAGTTATTATTACCTCGAAGATTATTAGATATTATGTGGTGTAGATATATTTAATGTTTTCATAAATTTTATGAAATTTTGCTATTAAAAATAGCTTTTAAGAAAAGTAAAGAAAAAAAAAAACATGAAAAAAAAAATTCTGTAGAAAAATTCAGAATTTTCTTTAAAGTTAAATTTTTGTTTCTTTTTCACAAACCATATTGTATATTGTTATGTAATGCCAGACTATTTTCAAGACCATAATCAGTAAAAAAACAAAAAATTGTCGACGTAAGATTCAGTTGGCTTTTAATGTTGAAAATTTTCACTAAAAATCTCTCAGAACTATTTTTTTATCATCAAATATTTTACCGATTTTATTTTTTTTAATTGCTATGTTATATTTGCACTGTACAACATTATTATGTAGAACTATTTTGATTTGAAATTTCCTGCATGTTCTACAAAAATTGATATTTATTTCTAACTATACATACACACACACACATTATAATAATATCATTTGTAAATAATTCTCAAACTTGAATATATGTAGTTCGTTGACATAAATAAAAGTTATAATTTATATTATAGAGGTTTTTAAAACAACTTTTCTTCATTACATATATGTCCATAGATATATGTACAATATTATTTTGTTACAGTTCTATCGGTAAATAAAACCTCCTGGAACATAAGATTTTTATGTCACTCTACAATATCTGTAATGTATTTGTGAGATTTAAAAAAATTACAATTTTTATTAGAAAAATAGTTTATGTAAAAAGTAATTATTCCAATTTTTAGTTATAGAGAAAGAGTGTAGGTACAATAGTTTATAAATACATAATTAAATTTTCTACACATTACAACATTTTTCATGTTTGAACTTTAACTAGAAAGATGCAGTAAGCTATAACAGAATTCTTTCAACAAATTTAAGTTTACACAATTGCAAAGTACATTAAAATCAGATTATCAACTATATACAATGTTTGTGTAAAGCCAATTTTTACCGAACGACGTTTTGGACTTCAAATAAAAATATTTTATGAACATAAAACACAAAAAAAAAAAAACAGTCATAAAAGATTAGCCACTTAAAAATATGAAAATATATGCATATAAATTAGAATTTATGTTATTTATTACTTGGTATACAGTAATAATAATATTTTTGTCAAATAGTCGTCGAATAAAAAAAAAAAACCAAACTAATTTCCATAATAATGAAAACCAAAAAAAATCTATCATTTCAGATTTAAATTTAAATTAAAATCAAAATCCTCATAAAAACTGAAATGAAATATTATGCTTGTAGTAATAAAAAAAAAAAAACGGAAAAATTCTTTAAAGAAGCAAAATATCATCCATTTTATGACCATGTATAAAGTACTTATGTTTTGTCACAATTTTCGTTACTTTGTGAAAATGTATAAACATTAAAAGTAAGAGAAAATAAAAAAAAAACTCTTATAAATCAACATTAAAAAAATAATAATAATAATAATAATTGAAATATGTTTGGATCCTACTCTACTATAAAATTTACCAACAATAAAAGAGTTTTATTTTGTCGAATTCATATATCAAAAATGAAGATTATTTTAAAATCGATTTTACCATAAAAATAAAATTTTTTATCTTTACTGTTTTGTTGATGCATAATACTTTTTATTTTTATTAAAATTGACGTAATATTTAATATAAATATTGTATAATAAAAAAAAAAAATTTTTTTTTAATATATTTAAATTTGGTTTTAACTACTATTGGTGTAGTAATTTTATTATTTTTCATGAGTTTTTATTTTATTATACAACTTGAGTAGTTTTAATTATAAAATTCTTGTCTCTTGTCTGGCTAACTAATATAAAATTTTGATATTTGACATTTGGGATAATAAATCAGAAGTCAAATTCACTGTCGAACTTGCAAATAAATAATTTCTGTATATTTGGTTGATATATTATTATTAACTTTCTCTATGTTGTGAATTTGATTTTTATTTTAATTTTTGTAATTTCTATTGACATTATGTAATTCTAAAGAATAATTTACATATTGAATTTAATCGTGGTTTCATCATGTTCATAAACTTGGAGTTTTCTAAGTTTCATGAAAGAATCTTGAACCTTTGTGTCGAAGTTTGTCTCTTTTCATAAAAAAAAATTGGGTTTGTATTTCGATAGTAATCTGAATTGTGGACCAAGATTGTCAAGAAATTAATCAACATTAAACATGTTAACTTTTAAATCAGTTTTCATGTCATTTCTTTTTTTTTTCCGTAACAAATACTTCTTATAAGCATAAAATTTTTCATGACTTGTTTCTTTGAAAGTTTATGTTATAAGTCTACTAAACTATCATGTGCTTATGACACTATAAAATCTAATTTTTTTATGGATGGAAAAATTTAAAGAAAAAAAGAATAAAAATAAAATTTTTCAAAATGATAAATTTTGTTTCATAAATTCTTTTTTTTCTCAGAGAATTGCATTGTAAATTTAATTTTTTTTTTTCTTTTTAATATTTTAAATTTATATGCATTCATGAAGAAAATTTTTATCCGACTAGGACTCATTTATTTTCTTGAATTAATTCACGCAAATTAAATTTATTTTCATTTCATGCGGAAATTCTTAAAAATTACTGTGGCATTTTTTAGAAGAAAACTTTTGTCATACACGAATCAAAAATGTAAATTTAAATTTACAAAATTGAGAATGATTTTTAAATTACATGATGATGGTGAATAAAAATTATTTTCCACAAGAGTTTAGATAGGACAAAAATAAATAGTTTTTTTCATTTAAAATAACAAAGGACATTACATTAAAAATAAATCTAAATCTTAAATATTTATTCTGAAATGAAAATCTAGTTAGATTCATTTATTTATTATTATTATTTTAAATTATATGTATGTAGGTACAGAACTTTATAATTTTATGGTTTTTGTGGACGTAACAATGTCACAAAATTGTTCAATATAAATTAAAAATAAAGTTTCTTTTTTAAATTATGTTTAACCAACAAATTGTCAATTTTTAGTCTTTTTATTATGTGGACCATGAAAAAAATGAGACTCCTTTTTTTTTAACTTTACTTAAATACAGTGTAGTCGTATGTTAAGCAAGTCGGTAGCGCACATGTAGTCATATTGCTAACGGATGTGCTGAAATTAAGATTCCTGCGTAAAGAATAAATTTATAAAACTTACTATATTTTTAATGGTGTAGGGCTTACCTGAAATAAACAAAAATAAATATATTAATTATATTATCAACGATGTTTACCGAAAAATAAAATATTTTACTAAAATAGATTTTCCTATGATTGGGCACTTTAGGATTATTAGGTATATGATATTCAAATTTATGTAATTAAAAGATTCAAGGGTTTGATATAAGATTATCATGTTTATTAACATTCATTATTTCATTGTATGTAAATTCCGATCATTCAATGATTAAGACTTAGTTGCTTCAAATTCAATCAGATGTACAATTTAATTTAAAAATTTTCTTTTTTTAATTTCAGACATAACTTAAAAAGTAATTTCTTTAATAAATCAATTTTTTATTTTTTATTTTATGAATTAAATTTTTCATATCGTCAATGCAATTTATAAAATGAAGTGTCCTTAATCATTTCATAGTAGAAAAAAGTTTTTTAATATCTATGAATGATTACTTTCTTTTTTTTTTTGATAATTCCATGTACAACTTTCAGAAACTCATAAGATTTAATTAAATTTATAAATTAAAAATTCTATATTAATTTTGTTTTCTTTAAACTTCCTTTCTGACTATTACAACTTAATCCATAAATGATGGATATTTTGTAATTTTATAAATACAAAAAAAAAAAATTAAATTTATATTAAATTTTTTTTTAATCCAATCGTATAAAATAAAATTATGGTAAAACATATAACAGTAAAAATGTTGGCACTTAAAAAAATTATCATTATTATTTTATATCTACATTCGATATAAGGAAATATTTAACTGAATATAGTTTTTATGCCACTTGAATGAATAAATTTTAGAAAATAATTAATTTTTTATTTCCAAAATTTCAGTCAAGAGAATTTTGTTGAAAATACATAGTTTTACAATAGTAAATTTCAAATAAATTCAACATCATTTAACTTCATTTTTATTTATATAAAAATGTTTTAGTAATTTGATAAGGCACCAAGTAGGTAAATAAAAATAATAATATAATTACATTTTACTAAAAATTTTGAAAATATCAACTTGAAATTAAATGAAAATTAAAAGACAAATAATATTAATTATTTGTGATATACCACTTAAATGTGAAGTCCAATAAGCCATATTTGTATTAAGACTTCAGTCTTAAAGTATTTAAACTCATTTAAAGTTAAATGAAGCAATAATATATATGTATGGCTTACAAAACTTCTAGTTTTTGGCGAATAGTATTTGATAAATTATTATAAAAAGCAAGAAGAATCTGATAAAAAAACCTTTATGTCAAAACAATATTTTATATTAACTAAAGTAGCTGGAATATCCGCCTCAAAGTAAAAACTCTCTCGATAGTTATTTCCAATTCATCAAGAACACACATGAAGATTTAAATATTTTGTCGTTAAATTTTCCACACAACAAATAGGTAGGTATGTGTATCATAATTTGGTTTATTATAAATTGCATTCTAACATATAGGTATATCGTATATCCTTATAGGTACTTTTATTGAATTATTTTACTATAAATAATACGTGCAGTACTTAAATAAATAATACGTATAGATTGTGTGTAACAAATTTTTGATAATCTTTTTTTTTGGTTTTCTCTACATTAAATTAAGCTGTATTGCTATGTATTATGTATATATTATACATAGAAAATTATTAGATACTTGAAGTTATTTAATATTCCTTTAAGTATACAATACACAATCATTTTTAATTACATTTAAAATTCAATTAAATTTTTAATTTGATTTATTATAGGATTATTATCACTTATCAAAGAATATTGAATGGCTTTTCATTATTATTTTGTAACTAATATTTAAATTAGGGAAAATCTGTAGTTATATTTTATATACCTTTTTAAATCTATAATACAAATTTACTTTATTATAGGTATACGTACTTAATATTGATTGCTGTGAATCTGAATGTTATAAAAATATATTGTAATGAATATGATTTTCAAACTTTTAATGAATAAGAGCCGAAACTTGAGGATCATTATATTGTAAAACGATTTTATAAATAGAATTTTTATATTCTTCTTACTTTTTTATTGCAAATTTAAAATGTACATAAATTTGAACTGTTTTTTACTTTAATTATCATATATTTTGATTGTGTTTTTAGATATCTAATATTTAATGTTATATTTTTTTACAAACCTAATGAGAATGTACAATACAAAATTCAAAATTTAATATATTTGCTTTGCCTATAAATATCTGACTTTAGTTTTTTTTTTTTTCAAACCAAAATATTTAATAAAAGAAAATAAATGAAATTATAAAAATGTTTATAAGAAATTATGAAATTAAATAGTTTAAATAGATAGGTATGTCGTGTACATATAATTTCTTAGTTCTGTTTCTTCTCTAATTAATATTCAAGACACAGTATTTAATATTTTTATATTTTTTTTTCTAATAAAATCATAAAATTTTTTTATAATAATTTAAGTATTATATTTTGTACGTTGAATAAAATATAAATGAGATATATATTCACAATGTTATATTATTAAAATTCACTAAGTTCATTAACATTATAAACAGTGAATATGAATAATTATTTCTTTTGTACATTTTATATTAAAATTTTATAAATTTATATTTTGGAAATGGTTTATAAGAATATTCTTAAGAGGAAAATTAAACTATAAAGATAATAATTCTTCCCATCCTATAATGAAAATTATTCTAATAAATAATTTATGAAAAATGGGTGAATAAATAACGCATTATGATCGAAATTATATATGATAATCATAACCACTATAAATTTACTTCAGTTAACGAAAATTTCTTAATCTATAGTTTTTTTTACGGCTCGGCATTTACATTTTAAAAACGAGGTATGTGTGATAATGTAGTTGGGTCATTCACTTATATTCCAACTAGGTAAAAAACTCAGACGTAAGAAAATAATAATTAAATTTCTATGTAATAAAATTATACTCACAGTTTCTTCATTTATTAAACTACAAGTAAATCCGTTCTAATTATTAAACGCATAATATTCTATCCAAGGCCAAACTTCCATTCTGCGGAATAACGATAATTCATTTGAAACTAAAATTATATTTTATATATACCTTGAAATGGCACAAATGATTCATAAATATAAAAAAATGCATTAATGCAACTATATAATAATGTTTTTTTATTTTTAAGAAGTACACGCAATTTTAATTCTTCTTACATAGGTATGTATGGTAAGGTGATGTTTCAAGAGAAACTTATATTCTGAGATTTTTTTTCGAATTTTTCAGTCATTTCCAGTCAAGCTTATATTCTGAATTTTTGTTTTCTCGCTAACAAGATAAAATAATATGATATTGACCCTAGTATTTATCAGTACTTATATCCAAATTTTTCCGTCATCTTATTCCATAATTACAGACATTACAGTCGTGTTCGTTGATTAACTTCTTAAAAAGGGACTAAGAAATATAAAGAAAAAACAATTGATTCACTCTAATTTGCAATTAAATTATTGCAAGTAATTTATTTTGTCGCATGTCACATTATCGCATGACTATAATTACAATAAAAAAAAAACGATTTAATTTAAAATGAATTTCTTAATATTTGCAACAATTTAAAAACAAAAAAAAACGAAATGAAATTAATTTATGTTCTAATAATTCATTTTCCTCATTTTAAATCGTACATACTTTATTCATTCATTTGAAGAAAGTTAATTTCCGTTTAGGTGAAAGGAAATGACATCAGTATAGTGTATATTAATAAAATTTTGGTCTAGTGAAAATTCTATAATTAATTTTCGTATAAAATTATCATTTTTTGAATAAGGCGTTAAAATAGTCTGTGATTCGTATACAAAATTAATTAACCTTTATTTAAAAAAAAAATATATTAAATAAAAAGGTTAATGATGTGGAATTAAATTTATTGCTTCCATAAAAGTATTAAATGAATAATAATTTGTGTCTTTTATTGACAACAGAAATTAGTTTTAAATATTTTATCAATTATTATGTACTTATTGGGTATATAATATATTATAAACTTTCAGAATATAATAATAAAAAAAATAATAATAATCATAACCATTAAATTTTAACAAGTGTACAGGGAAATCTTTAATCTAATGAAGCTGAATGCTCGTTAATAATATATACTTACACAATAAATTATAAAGAAATAGAAAGTACTATATGTATAAAATGTGAAATGTTATAATGATGAAAACATCTTCTTCTTTAAAATATTTAATAATAAGATGTTATATTTTTCGAATATTTTAAACTCTATCTTGACTAATCTAAAATATATTTTCTGCACAAAAATTTCTCACATCAAAACTTTATGAACCTATTCCTAAAAACTTTCAATACATTTAGATTTGAGAATAATTCCAATTTCAATTTTATTTACACTTTTGTAAGTCGAATCAAGGCGCTTTTAATTGATGTGATTTTTTTAATAATATTCTGAATTTTTTTCTTTCATAGAAAATTTTTAATTTCTAAATACAAAATTTCCTTGACATTTCATTTCAATACATATTATCTTCATTAACAAAATTAAAACGATTTTTATTTGTCCACAAAAGCAAAAAGCTCATAAAGTGGAAAATATTTTTTTTTATTCAGTTCAAGCAAGTTTATCCATAGAATATTATAGAAATCAAAATATTCAAACAATTTTACAGTTTTGTAATTAACATTTTCATTAATTTGTATTTTCAGTACTACCTATATTTTCATTTCAAAACTTTTCATTCCATAATTTTTCTTTTTGCGATTAAAAATGAATTTTAATTTAAAAGTATTATATTTATTCTTGTGGTCAATTTTTAATTTAAATGGAATTTTGTGGTTTATTTTCAGTCAGTAAAATTATACAAATCATAAAGTTAAATGGAAATTAATTTATATATTAACTAATATATATTATATTATATGAGCATATATAGTTATTGTGTATGGATTAAAGATTATTTAATTATAATAAAACATCTAGATATAACTAATCATATGTGTTATAAAAGGAATAAACAAAATTGGTAAAAATTATGACTAAAATACGGACTGTCGACCACTCATAACACTAGTCCCAGAAACTCTCGGTCGTCTTTAATGATGATGAGTTTTAATTTCCTATTTTTAATATAAACTAAAAAATTATGTAAAAATTATATTAACAAATAAAAATAATCATTAATTTAAATTTTACATAATTTCAAATTAAAAAACTATATAATTCAATCAAAAATTTTCCCATGTTCCATTATTGGTACAAAAAAGAAGTTATTTTGAAATCACCAAAACAAACATTAAAACAATATTAACATTTTAACAAATATTTAAAATAATAAGTGACAACAAACAATTTTCACTCTAAAAATTTCATAATTTCCAAAATTGTTAGATAAATTTTTATTAGAAAATAAGATCTGTAGAAAGAAATCGTACAGGCCATAAAAATAAAAAGAGAAAAATTAAGTTCACACATTTATTTAGTTTTATTATTTTTTTTTTTGGAATTTTAAAAATTTTCAGAAAATGTTCAATCCAGTAGGGCAAAAGATAAATTTATAAAATTTACTTCAAAAAAATTGGCGCAAAAAAAAAAATATTTGTATATAAATTTCTGAGAAGATATGGGAACAATTTAAAGTTTTGTTTTGAAATAAAAAATAATTTTCATAACAATTTTTTTTATAATTTTCCTTTTTCTTATTGAATTTTCTCACAAAAAAAACGAAAAAAAAGTAGCACCAGTTAAAAAGACAATTGAAAATAAAATTTTCACTTTTTTTCCTCAAAAAAAATTTTCCAAAAGCAATTATCATTTTTGTTGTATGCAAAAGGCAAAAAAAAAAAAATATAAAAAAATATTTCACTATTATTAAAAGTGAAGAATTGTTTTAAATTTTTTTAATCATTTTATTTTTTATACTTTTTTATTTCGAAATAGGAACAAAGATTACAAAATGCATTACTTATCAAATTTTAAAAGCATTATAGGACTAGACCGAATAATGTTTTGCAATTACTGTATATTGTGTTTTAGTAAGATACTAAAATGTGGCGTACTATAATTTGCTATCTGAATAATAATCACAGAAATAATTATACAACTTATTGTTGTAGGTTCTATCGAGTAATTAATATTTTGAAACAACAAATCATTATGAAATGAATGCATTAAAAATTAATAATAATAATTATTAAATATATGTCTTTTCTTTAATGAAAGTTTCATCGATAATTAGAATATAACTTTTAAAAACAGTAATAATGATCTTTAGAGAAACCCACTTTACACATTAAAAGAAGTAAAATTATGATATTTCTTGCAACACAGAATAATAAACTTTAAGGTCAACGCATTAATAGAAAGCGCATAAAAAAAAACTACGAAAAATATAATTTATAAAATAAAACTGAAGTGTGATTATCAATTTTAATAAACTTTCAAATTTATGTCATCAATTATATTAATGGATTATTTTGCAATATATATGTATAAAAAATAAATAAAATAAAATAAGGCTGTAAAAAATATAATACGAACATATTTATTTGAATTATTAAACTGACGATTTACATACATTATTTTTTTTCTAATTTTCACTAAAAGTATGTGTATTATTTCATTCAATTCCTAAAAATATTTTTTTTTTAAATTAAAATGATGCATTTATACTGTTTTTGAATTGAATCTGCAGATTTCAATCAATATAATATATAATAAATAATAAATAATAAGTATAATAATATAGAAAAAGAACGTAACTATTGGATTAAAAGTATATTGTTAAGTTAAGTTATAATAGTTAAAGTGTGAGGTGTGAAAGCAGAATTTGTTTTTGGATTAATACTTCAGTCTTAAAGCATTTAAAAGTTAAATGCAAATTAAATATTGTTGTTGCATTATTTAAAATAGTCCACAACTCCTTTTTTTTTAATTTTTAAAAATACCAGAAAAAAATTTAGAATTAGAAACCTAAACGATTAGCATTATATTATTAAACAATTCCTATTTGCAGAACTCAATTGAAAACTTAAGATTATTCTTTCACATAACAGTTATCGACATAAAAAGATGTGGAAAAATTTATGAAGATGTTAAAAAGAGAAATGATAAATCACTCATGAAAAGATATTTTTGAAAACATAATTTCAATGTTTATTATTTATGTAAATTCATCGCATCATTTGTCAACGATTCTATGTTAAAGTATATATAGACTTTATTGCTTTTGTGTGTAAAAATTTGAAAAATTTTGTAATTCATTTTTTTTCGAGAGAAAACATTGAAAATTGAGTATTTTTGTAAATTTGTTTAAAACTTATTAAAACTTAGTATCTATTACTTTTTCTAATAAAAATTGTGAACTTAACTTTCTATAAACTTTTGTTATTTAATCCTTTTTTAGAAGTTTAGCTATAATGATTCTTTTGAATAGGTTTGATATGTTCATGTCATATTAAAGTTATGAAACATTTTTCTATAAAATCCTTTTAAAAACAAGCTAGCTATATTGATGTTTTAGAAAAGATGTTTTATTCTGCAAAATATTATTTGATGAACATTTAATGCTCATAAGATCATTTGTTTTATCCAGGCACCGTATAATAGCATCGTTGTTAAGTGTTAAATTTGTTAAGTTTTAAAAATCCTTTGATGTTATGCCCAGGCAAAAAATTTAAAAATAACCACTAATTCCACTGCTTAAGTATTTTAAAGATAATGCTATTTGAAGTATTTTTTAAGTATTTGTTATTATGTACACTTCACTCGCTTATTATAGTTTATTATTATATTCAGTGTCGGCTCTAGACCATAGTTTTGCGCCCAAAGATTTATGCGCTAAATATTATGCAATTTAAAAATGAAAAAAAAGGACTACACGTTTTCATCAAGTTTCCCTCTATGTGTCCGTCTGTCCCACACTTAAATATACTTAAATGATCGATCGTGGGTTCGATTTTCGTCTCGGACTGGAATTTGTAATGCTGAAAGCGGATCATAAAGAAACGGATTGTAAAGAAATTAGAAAAAAAAAAATTGTCACAAAATATTTTAAATCGAAATGTTGAAAACATGATGTACTTTTCCGAAATTCATTAGATTGATTGAAAGAATTGATTTAGGTTTTAACCATAATCTTTAATATTTACACTATTTCCTATTTGACAGCCATTTGATAAGTTAAGCACTAGCTTAGTAGTAAATACGGCCTTTCTTGTGAACTGCACTGGATATTTATTATTCTATAAAAAACTGATGCTATACTCTTAAGGCTATAACCCAACATAATACATTATGTATATGTGTGCCTAAAGTTTTTTAATGTCCTTGGCAATATATAAAATGTTCATAAAAGTTCATTATTCTTTTACTTGAATGAAGATGTGATTCTATGTTAATGTTTTGTGTACATAATGCGCACAAAAAAAATTATCATTCCTGTTTTTAATGTTTTCAATGCAACGCTGTAATTTGAACAAAATAATAATAATAATAATAATAATAAAAATGTTTGCAGCATATTTGCATTGAAATTATAATGATACTAAAAAAAAGTATAATATAAATTGCAACAAAAACCATTTATAATCTAAAAGAATTTTTTAACATTAACTTATTGAGATTTAAACATTAACTTATTGAAAAAAAAAAAAACAATTTTCCTTTTTTAATTTTTCCTCCTCAAGCATTGAATTCTAGAAATTTTTTTTTTCCTAAAAAAATGTAGAATTTATGTTATAAAAAGCTTAATAGCTACATAAATAATTGTCATTATTATTGGAATTAAAATAAAAATTATATGTACATAGGTTCTTTGAAAATTATAATGTTCCAAAAAACTTACATAACACATACATAATGTATTATAATATCCTTAAGAGCTGCATAAATTTTGTATAGAATAAGAAATATCCAGTGCAGTTCACTTGAAAGACCGTATTTTCTACTAAGCTGGTCGTGGATAATAGTCAAATAGTAAAGTAGTAAATATTGTAAAAATTAGTTAAAATCTAAATCAATCAGAATGATAATAATAAAATCCTGAAAGTTTCTGCTATCATCGATTTTACTGTATTAACTTAAACAAAATTTTGCATGTTAACAGAAACATATATTTAAGAAAAAATAAAACAGGCAGATGTATAAAACTTCATAATCAAAAATTATTCTTAGAAATTGAAAAGGGTAATAAAAATTAAAAAAAAAACAATCATAAAATAATAAAAATTTAATATGTTTTATTTCCATTAACAAAGACTGTAAAACTTATTACTATGTAAGCAAGTAATATTTGTATAAATTTCATATTTTATTCAAATTTATATTATTTTTTCTCATTTCTCTTTCCAATCTGATTTGTTAAAGGTAATATTTTAATTAAATCAACTGACCATGTTAAATATAAAATTAAAATAACCAGTTGTAATGCTCTACATCAATATGTACATATATAAATAGATTTATACATTAAGTATGTTTACTTTAAAAACATAGAAGCGCTTAGTTTATGTATTTACAAAATAAGTATAGAAAAAAAAAGTAACAAAAATAACCGTCTAGTCACGCAACTTCAATTAAAATGTTTTAAATTATGCCTGTGCGATTTAACTGAAAAGTTACTAAGATGATAATATGTTTGCATAATATATTCTTATAGATTCAAGCCTTTTTATTTTAATTTTAAACCATATTAGATACGAATATAAAGAATATACAAAAAGTTCTAGCTTAATTCGACAACCATAGTTAAATCCATAAATATATAATAACTAAAATCAAAATTTTAAAGAAATAAATTTTGTTTGCCTTTGAAACAGACTAAACATTTTTCTTTCGAATATATACACAGAAAAAAATTTGTTCGTACTAATAACTAAATAATTCGTTAAAATCAACGAAAAATTCGTTATTTTGGCTACAAGGAACATTTCGTTGAAAAAGGCTCGTAGTTCGTTAAAAAAGTTCGTTATACCCCAAAACCAAAATCCTTTCAAATTCTTCAGCAAAAACACCGCAAATACGAAAGAAAAAATTTACTAGACTAAATTTTTTTTTTATTTATTTTATTTTTTAATTTATTTCTTTTTTATTTTTTTTTTATTTATTATTTTTTTTTATTTATGTTTCTATTTTTTTTATTTATTTTTAAAATTTTTTTATTTAATTTTTTTTTAATAATTTTTTTTATGCCCGCTTGTGGCTTCGAACCACGGTCCTAAACATTGCAATCCATCAACTCTGCCACTGAGCTATGAACTAAATTTACGGCAATGTGTAAAATAGAAAATATAAGTTCTGTATGGATTGAAATTTTTGTTTCCCGTATTTAACGATTAACGAACTTTTTTAACGAGTAATAAAAATGAAAAAAATATTCGTAATAAGAAAATAAACGAAATTTACGTTACAATAACGTAATTATTCATTATTTTTCGTTATCTTAACGAGAATGTCATTAACGAACTTTTTTGACGTAATGAGTACGAGCAAATTTTTTTCTGTGTACTGCAAGTTTTAATTGAAAAATTAATTTGCGATAACGTTCAGAGCAAATCGACTCCCTTGTTTGTAATAATGCATAATATTATTTTTAGTTAATTATTTATATTTTTATTTTTATTGCTCACACCACACCAGCATATGAAAATCATTTAACTTTTTTTTTTTTTAAATTAATTAGCACAATCATATTTATTAAAATATAATATAAAAAAAAACAATTTCATTGACTATGTTTTTTTATTTGTATTTAATTTGCAAACCATAAATGGAGCAAAATACTGAATCCAATAAATTAGTTAATAATCAAATTATAAAATAAATAAAAACCTGTTATATGCACTGCTTTTTAATTTGTGGGTGAAAATTGGGACAAAATATAAAATTATATTATTTGGTAAATTTGCTATTTCAATATTTTAATATTGTTATGACAATTGCTTCCACAAAAAAAACTTACAACATATTGTATGCTTTATTTATAGTAAACGTCCGAGTAAAATTAGTTTACTTAATTTTAAAAAAAATTTAAAAATTTCATAGGTCTACATGTTTGCATTGGGATCCTAATATAGTCGTCAGAAACTAGCCTTTTTCCACTTGGATAACCTGGGCAACCATCAACCATAAAAAATTCAAATTAGAAGTTTTTCAAATTTTTTTATTTCTAATTTATCCTTGATGTTAGCATGATGCCTAAACGAAATATTTTTATTGCCTTATCATTAAAGTGAAATATTAAATACTGCAATGAATAATATGAATTAAAAAAAAACTCCCCCGTTTAGGGTAATTTCTTCTTTAATAAATTAAATCTGAAAGTTAACTGATTTTAGATTATTTTTCTACAACCATAAATATATTGTATATATATATATATATATATATATTATTAAAACTTATTAAATTTAGTTCTTATATTTTCAGATCAACACATTAAGAATTAATGGTAATTATAGATTTTTCAAATAATTACACACTTTTTGATTCTGTGTATATACCCAACTAAAATAATTTTGTTAGTTTTATTAAATAACTTGATTTTATGTTGAAATATTTATTATGGGAATTTTTTTTTTTGTATTCAATTCTAAATTTACAAGAAGGTAAATTTTGTAATAATTATGGCGGTGTTTAAAATTACTCTTAAATTACTTACCTAAGCATTTAATTTTTTTTTTTAAAGACATTAAGGAAAACGAAAAGCGATGTGAAAATTTTCAATGAGGTTAACTAGTTAATTTATCGATTGCATAAACGTGAAACAAAATTGTTTTTGAATTTTAAATATATGCATATATACAATCTAACTATATAATACTTAGTTATGTAAAAGGTTTTTGGAATTTAAAAATTAGAAAATATTAAAATTGGAAAATTATATAAAAAAATAAAAAAAAAAATAAAATGTGTTAATAAATTGTCAAATATAATTATGGAAGAATTGTTCAATGCGTTAACATGAAGATGTTATGCAAGGGTCGGTAAAATTTTAGATGTACATAATTTGTGTTTTTGTGGTAATAGTTTCTTTTCTTCATTATCTAAGAAAATATTTATATCGTTATTATATTTTACTTTCATGAACCAAGATCATTAAATTTTTCTTCTCATAATTGTAAATAATTTTATTCTTCAAAATTCAGATTCTGTAAGGTGGTGGTATTATTCATTTAACTTTACCATAACTTCAAACTTAGCCAAATTTACCAAATAAATTCGTTAAGGAAAGAACCTCTCAATGTATAAATGTGGTTGATTTCAATTCATTAATAATATAATAATAAAAACTAAAAACAATAGTCGAACAATTTTAAAAATATGGCACAATTAACAAAATTAAAAACTTTTTCTCCCGCACACGTCATTAGCGGACATCATTAACTGCAACTTTATGAAAATATAAAATTAATGGATATTTGAATCGAAATAAATAGAAGACGATGAAAAATTAGTTACGTACTCTAAATTTATTTTTCTTTAAAAAAATATAAAATATTTCGTGACTTTTATTGTTATATAAAGACTTTAAATCTTATAAATCTTAATTAAAAAAAAAAAAATGTTAATTGATGATTTTGATTAAATTTTTTTTATTAAACGAAAATATATAAATACATACTAATTGGTTTATTATTGTATATAAATAAATTTTTTAATGTGTTAGTAATTAAATATATTTGTGTTTTTTTTTTTTTTAATTTTTGTTAAATACAATTTAATTATATTTTATAAATTATGATTTGCCTTTTGTTCATCTTCAGATTATCGCATTCATATAATACAAAACATTTCTTTTGTTCATTTTATAAATAATATTCACATTTAAATAAATCCCTGCCTGAATATCACGGAACAGAGATGAAAAATATAATAATTCGGAATTATGGTATTTTAAAGAGATTTAAATTATGATTAATGGAATATATATGTACATTATATGTATAGTATATAATTTTAATGATGCAAGCTTATGTAGAATTTTTCATCAAAATTTGGAAAGAAATTTTTGTAAGTTAAATTTTATTTTTCTTGCTTGCTATATGAATCCAATAGCTACATCACAATTTGATATTATTCTAGTCACGATAAGGTTTTGACAGACTTAAAAGAAAAAATTATTATCAACAGGTTTTAATTTTTGAATTATTATACTCAAGATTAATGTTCAAAAATTGTATTTACCAATTTGTTGAACCAATTTTTCCTGCTCTTATATTTTTTATTTATATTGATTTAGGTGTATATACGTAGAAATTTCACAACCTACCTATAATTTTTCAAACTTATCAAAATATGTCATTTTTTAACCTACATTATATTTCTATCGAAATAAACTTTTTTTTAATATTAAATTAATTATTTTTCCAAAAATTGCTTCTAATGAAAAATAAAGCGCTGGGAAAATTTCAATTATAAATCATTAAAAATTTGTAAAACAAATTGACCTAAATGATCAAATTTGTTTTCATTAAATATTTACATATTAAATTTTTCGCAAAAAAAAAAAAATATAAAAAAAATTATTTGTTGTTGAATATAAAATGTAGGTAATATTTTGTAATGAATAAATGGGCTTCATCAGTATATGACAGTAGTATAAATAGTGTTATAGGATAGGCCTAATAAATTTAATTACATATTTATTTATTATAATTATATTTTTTTTTGTTGTTAATATGATTATGTCATAGAAATACAAATTTGTTTAAATTTACCCTATGTTTAAGTACCTACATTATATATGCAAAAAAAAAAACATAATACCCCAATTTACATCTATTTTGTAGATAGATAACCTTATTGCATGTATATAGTTTTATATTATTTTGAATTAGGTACACCTTTATAATATAATATCAGTAGAAATCTTAAAACTTAATTTAACTTAATTTTTATAAATAATTAGACCTTTTAATAAACTTGGCATAATATATAAAAAAAATTCATGAATCTTCAATGATAGTGTCCCATATACAAACGAGTCAAGGATTACTCTGTCAGTAATATTAAAAGTGGCGAAACAAAATTGATTGCAACAAGTCAGATTTATTATGCAAAGATATATGCGTATACTATGAAAATCAAAATACATTATGTAAGATAATCCCAGTTCCCAGTTCGATTTCTCAAATATACATTTGAAAAAAGTAATTTCATCTTCTAATATTATACGCAGCGAATTGTCGACAACTGTTTCTGACTTTATTTTAATGCTTTAATCTTTTAATTAATATTTTCGAGATGCCAAAATACTTTTGACATCTTACGATCTACAATGAAAGATATATTGGTGGTAACTTTATGGATTTATTTTCAACCCAAAATTGAATATTTTATAATAATTTTAATGCATTTTTTATCAATTGCCATACAAACAAACAAATATGAGAATATCTTAGCAAAATCATTTTCTAACATTCACATTTGATTACAATTTTATTTTTTAATTTTTTTTTATTTAATATTGAGTTTGTTAACTAGTCCATTTACTTTAATATTTTTAATCAAAGATGCATAAATGATTTAATACCGTTGATTTAAAATTGTGCCCACTATAATTTTGTTGAGAATAATATTTTTATATTTTATATACATGTGTATATAATTTTAAATATAAAACTTGTTACATTTTCTTATAACCGTAAAAATAGCTATTTTGTTTTTTATTTATTTTTTTTAATTCAAATTATAATATTATACCTTTTTAAATAAAATATGGAACTTTTTTAACACAATATAACTATTTAAAGAAAATTAATAGCATTTTAGTTGAACAAGTTGATTAACATTTCATTAAAATTTTATCACATAATCCAATATTACTATATTTAGGATAATAATAATATTAGAGCTTAAATTTTAATAATACTTTAGATATCTAAAACTTTTAATCGAAAAAAATAAAACTTAAAGATACTTAATACTTAATATAATTCTTAATGTAATAGTTTCTTTGATTGGTATAGTTTTGTATTGTAAAATTTCTAGTTTACCCTGCTTACAACAACCAAATAACTCATATTCGCTGTTCTCGCTTGTCAAAAGATTTTTGTAAACCGAACTACATAATCTAGTTACTAGAAAATTTAAATAATTTTATAATGTGAAAATTTATATTGAAATACGAGTTAGCATAATATCCAAGACGATGGATGGATGTGACATGAAATAATTTCTTTTTCGAACTTTTAATTTGTCAACAATCAAATTAATTTTCTTCTTTCTTTTTATTATGTATGTAAAATCTAAGAAAAAAATAATTTTATTAAAATTATCATCAAATATAATTACCAAGAAATACCAAAAACCTCAATGACGGAATCTAGATTAAATTAATATTAATTATAAATGAATATAATTTGATTACAGGTAGATAATTTTAATACTTAGTTGTTAATTTTAATTTCAATTTAACAACTTTGAAAAAAAAATATATATATATGTTCATTCATATATGTAATATACACACCGAAAGTAATATGTATATAAGTAAGTATATATATATTTTTTCAGAAACATTGAATAAGAGAAACACTGTTTTATTCATTACACATAAAAAGCAAGTGTTTTTTTTTATATTATGCTGATGATGAATAAAACGATATGATTATGATGATGATGGTGTAATAGTTTAGTAACCTAAATAAAATATGTATAATTTTAGTTTCAGTTTTTTTTTTTTTATTCTTTCTTGTTTGCCACAAACTTGAATAATGTTTCTTTTTCATGGTTTATTTAATTTAGAACATGGTTTTTTCTTTTCAAATATGTATTTATTAAGAATTTTTATTATATTATGTTGTATGTACATACATACAGCATACATTGCATAGGTATCTTAAACTTAAGTATATTTACATGTAAATTTTATTTTCCTTATTAAAATTAAGTGTAAACATTATTTAAACCAAAATTTTAAGAAATTATAGGGGCGGCTGTGTGGAATTTTTGGTGTTAAAAAAATTAGTATTATAGAGGTATAGAAATGATAAGTCTTCGTGCTTATAAATAAGGGAGATTCAAAAATTGTACACATTCAGAAATAAAAAAAAAGCTTAATCAAATCATGTAAAAATAGGGTTTATTATGTAGTTGATGGTAGAATTGTAAAATTTGACTTTAAAATTAAATTTGTATGTATGTTTTGTTTATTTAGATGCAAAAAAACGCCTAATATATTATAATTACCTACCGTAAAAACAAATAGTTCTAACTTCAAAATATAATTTTTGGGATATTGTGGAGGACTATGGTCGAATAAAGTTTCTCAATTAAAATAAAAACTTAAAATATATGTAATATTACATATTAAAATTGTAAATAACTTTTTGGTAAGAACATATTAATTCGCAAATATTAAAATAATTTAACATTAGTAATTTTCTATCGAATAACAATTTTTTTATATATAACTATTTAACAATGAATTTAAAATTTATGTTTTAGAGATACAATGTTTACAATTTCAAAATATTTAATACACATTTTTATATATAATATACCTAAAATGCAAAATTTTTCGAATATGAAAATAAGCCACAATGAATAATTCCAATAAATCAAAATAAACAAAAATTTAATTTATTGCCTTTTGCATTCATTGAATTCATTGAAATTTAACTAAAATTAAAATAAAATGTTTATCAAAATAATCTAATTATTTTCTAAAAAGTTATAATTAAAATATGAATTATGCCGGAATTTCTGAGTTATTATAGAAATTAATTTTAATAATTGTAAAGAAAAAATAAATCAAAAAATTTCGATTGCACTGCGAATATTCAATTTGACATTAGGTTTTATGAGTTGGGACATTGGCATTGCTTTTCTAAGGGAACCAACTTGATTGAAAATTTGTTATGCTTGAATTAAATATTAAAGCAATGTGTAATTTTAATAATTTTCAAAACAAATAAGTGTTGCTATATAAATTTGAATTATATGTAAATTAAATTATATTTCCATTATCGAATAGCGAAAAATTGATTATAGTAAAAAAAAGCATAAATTTGATATTATTTCCCCCATAACACTATTGTGACGAAATAATCTTAAAAACCTATTAACAGTTAGAATAATAGTTATGTGCGTCTCAAAAAATTTTTAAATAAAATGAAATAGGAATAATTTTTTTTTTATTTCAAAACATTTAAGATATTTTTTCTATACGTATACTTTCATGGTAAATTAGTATATTGGCAATGTGTTAATTATTATTGTCTTTTATTGGGGGTCACTTATCAATATTTTGTTTTGGTTTAAAATGAATTAAGTTAAAAATTATATTTTTAAAACTAAAACATAAAAATAAAACTAGGAACAAATTAATTTAATTATTTATTAATTAATTTTACATAGAAACGCTTTCAAAACGATTTCGTATACCTAATAATTATATGATAACTTCCCACATAATCGAAATTTTTCAATTCCGAGGTCACTCATTATTAAATTGTTTGCGTGCATGATTTTATTATTTTAATTTATAATTTGGTAGCCCTTGATTAGATAGAAATTGATATATATATATGTTTGAAATTTATTTCTACAAGCTTTAAATATTTTTTTAAACTTTTCTCTTTGGTTCTGAATTCTTGCTACAAAATAGCTTATTTGACTCTATAAAACAAAATTTCAATATTATAAAACTGTTAAATACCTACAAAACTTAAAAATGTATATACTTTAACTTCCCTAAATTGTCTACATGAAGTTCATAATATATTAAACCATTAAAATTACGTAAAAAATTACACATTTAATATAAAAAAAAATTCTTATTAAAACAAAAATAATTTAAAAACTTATTTCTGACCAAATATATTTAGCTTTTTTATTATCATCCCTACAGGAGATTACTGAATTACAAAATCAAAATAAAAAAATTTATTAAAAAATTAATTTTTTTTGAAATTTTTAGGCATTTCCATGTTTCTGATCCAAAAGTTAATATAAAAAGAATATGCAAAATAAAATAAAGGTTAAAATATTGACTGTGGAATACTGGATATTATTTTGTATTTCGTCATTTTGATCTTGTAATTGGAACTCAGAAGTTCGGATTAGACTTAATAATGTATTAAAATCGACGACACTGAGCAAATTCTTAAAATAGCGCCCATGCATAATGTCCTAATTTATTAAATGACACCCAAATTTTTTAATTAAAACCAACAAAAAAAGAAAATTAGTTACTTATATAATTTCTGAGTATATATTTGTGTACACATTTATTTTTCTATAGGGAATTTATACATTTTTAAATATAATGCAAATGCACGCACTCAGCATAACGTACACAACATACTTTTTTTTATAAATTTCTTTCATAATGTTATAAATATTTTTATTATTTTTATGAACGAAAAAAAAAGCACCAGAGCTATATTATGTCTGCCCAACTTAAGTTAATTAATTGTAATAAAAATTGTAAAGGGAGCGTAAAGTATATATTTTTTTAATATTATTAGCTGAAATGGGAATCCTTTTTTTTTTTACTTTTATAATGGACATTTTATACTCTAACAAGATATCCTCTTCATTTTTAATTATCCTGAAATAAATATGAGTTATTTTCGCTGAAAATAATTTTATTAAAATGCAACTTTACATTTTAAGAAATAAAAAAAAAATACTATTATCAAAACAACAACATGAAGTATACAGGGTTGCCAAAAAGTAGATTTTACCAATCAAAAAATTATTCACAATTATGTTACATTTTAATCGAAAGAGCTACATTTGAATAAAAAATTGATTGGGATGAGAGTGAAAATTGTTCTTTTCTATAATCCATTTTGATTTTATAGGATCGAATTGGAATAACATCAGATGTATAATATGAAAACTAAAAATGCATCTCTCCCTATATAGTTTTTAAAAAAATAATTAAATCTTTTTCATCTTTTTGTGTTCAAAAATAGTTTTTTTTAACTCTATCTGAATTCACATCATAAAGTGCACAGAATATAATAATTTTCCACAATTTTCCAGAATTACAATATAAAAAAAAAGAATTGGTGGAGTTAATTAAGCAGAAACTAACTTTATGTTTACTTCAATTATTAAATTTTATATTTATTTTGATGTAAATAAACAAAACTATTTTTTCAGAAATTCTTTTTCAAATTTTTGTAACTATGCAGACAAAATTATTATTATTTCACTAATTATATATATAGGAACCGAAATAAATAGTATTGTTTAAAATATAAATACAAATATACTTTATATCATTTTAACCTTACCTTTTTGTTTTATAAAACCATATTATGCATTCAATAAAAATTTTCCTAGAAAAATAATCCCAAAAGATTCAGTAATCTGAAACAAAAAAAAAAGAAATAAAAAATAATTCGGATTAATATTTAATTTTGAATATTATTTAAAATAATTTTACAGTCATAACTTTGAATCTGAGATTAAGAAACAAATTTCTGTTCATAGATAAATTTTTGTATATTCTCAAAAAAATAAAATTATAATTATGCACCTTAAAGTATTTATTCTGTTATGAAACTAGATAAGAAAGAATGAATATACAAATTATAAAATTCATTAAAATTGAAAAAAAAAAATATATTTAATGGAGCAATAAAGTTTTAATGCAGTTTCGGTATACCACAAATATTTTAACTGATTTCTCTATATTTTTTTTCAATTAAGAGACCAACTTAAATTTAATAGACATAATTATAAAATATATAAAAAATTTCTTAATAATATCTTTTTTTTTTTTACAACATAAACAAGTCACATCAAAACATTTATTGACGCAATGAAAAATATTAACATATTTAACCTAAATAATAGTTTATTGACGTTTAAGTTGATTGAATTAAAAGATATTTCTAAATAAAACAAAATTTATAATAATCTAAATCATTGATATTGAATATGCCATATATAATTTTTGTTTTTATTATTTTCATAAATTAATTTAATTAAATTAAGTATCCTAGCGTCATTAATTTTAGAAAGTTTTAAAACTGTGTATACTTAAACTTTCAAGAAAAAAATTTGTGATATGAAATTTATCAAGGAATTAATAAAGAAAATATTTTTTTTTAATAAATTTTTGATTTTAGCAAAACTATTTTTTCCAATGACGGAAAATGTATCTTAAATTCTCAGAGAATCTTAAGATGAAATTATTAAAAGAATATAGAATATATTGTTATTGGATTTTCTAAAATTACATTTTCTTTCCTACGGAGAATTATTTAATTTTTTTTTTTTTATATATACAATTCTTAAAACTCAAATCCATAAATATATGAAAATGAATTATTTCTGATAAGCTGTAATAATCTATGATTACATTACATGATACATAATAAGAAAAATCTTAAATTTAAATCTTAAAAATTTTAAACCAAAATATAAAATATATGAAAAATTATTTTCTTCCTAAAAGATAATTTAAGATCCACTTTACTTCTTAATGTTTCAACTTCAAGTTAATAAAAAAACTTTTTATTATATTTTTGTCCCAAATTTTTACCTATACATATACAAATTCTATGTAAATAAAATTTATGTAAAATTCATTAACTGTTGACATAACGTGAAAAGAAGCTTTTATTATAATAAAAAATAAAAAAAAACATAATATAGGTTTTCTCTTTTAATTCTAAATTATGTTTAAAATTTAAAAATAAAAATAAAAATTAATAATAAACAAAAGTGAAATTGGTTATTTAAAAAATTGCAATAACCAATTAGCATAATTTCATGCAGACTTATAAGGCTTTATAAATATTGATGAAAAAAAAATCAAGAATAAGTAATGCTAATCGAAAAAGTGTGTTAATAAATTTTATATTTTATATTTCTCGCAGTTAATTTTTTGATAAATTGATGAGGAATGTTGGTACACCGATATAAAAAAATTCAACATTCATATTACATAATTCTGATTTTTTTTTATTAAGAACATATTTACTATTTTTATGTATACTATTTTTATTAGGAACATACTTAAAGCCAATTTCCGCTTGTTAAGTGTATACCTCACCCCTCACCATATTCATTTAGAATAAAAAAAAAAAAATTAACAAAATTATTAATAAAAGTCAATAATATAATGATTGGCATTACTAAGTAATAATTCATAACTTTTACACTGTCAGATTAAAAAAAAAATCCTCTATATATGTATATACAACTTTATCAGTTTAATCTAAAAAAAAATTGGAATTTAGCAAATTTTCAATTCTGTCAGATAAAAAAATATAAATTAGTTTTACGTCAAATAGAAATTACACACATTTTTAACTATAAATTTTTATATTTTCGTGATTGAACATTATTTCCTGAAAATGATAAAAAAATAAAAAATTCCTTGAAGTTTCAAATAATGTTTTAAAAATTTTTTAATTTTTTTTTTTAAGAATCGTTATTAAAAAAAATATACATATATTTTAAATTCAAAAAATTTATTAAAAATCTTAAATGAAAGATTGAAGGAAATTATAAATGAAAAAAAAAAAATATTAGATTTAGATAAAAATGTGGTAACAATTTAAATGATATAAATGTCTTCATATTAAATTTTAGATTTTATTTAATAAATGATAATAATAATTTTTGCCGGTGAAATTATAGGTGGAGGCTCTTCAGCCGGACAATTCTTGGTAATTGATGTCACAATTATTGAGCATTTAGTGCTTAATTTGTGACTATTAGTGCCACAAAAACTAGAATTTGTGCTCGCTTGGTTTTTGAGAAATTTTGATTTTCGAATTTCGAACATGGGTCAAGGGGTCTCTCTGGCCGGATTCGAATTTCGAAAAAATAATGATGCTATCATTTAGTGCTTAATTTGTGCCTATTTGTGCTACAAAAACTAGAATTTGTGCTCTTCAAAATTTTGTGAAAAATTTTTTTTTTAGATTAGGCCAAAATTCCAAAATTTGAACCGAATTTTTTTTCGTCGAATTCAGAAAAAGCGAAAATGCCACCATTTTGTGCTTAATTTGTGCTTCCTTTTACAGCTTTATAAATTTAATAATAAGAAAACTCAAAAACTAATTTACTTAGAATTGGAATTCAACATTCAAGTCTTATATATGTATATATAAAAAAAAAACTAATTTGATATTTTTACAACGTGAATAAGAAGGTAATTTTCATTCTTTGAATTTACACATTAAAATGTTTCTAAAAAGATTTATTTATGTTTTCTTTAGAAATTACAAAGGTTAAATTAATTTCATTTCTAAAATTTACAAGCAGATATAAATTTCTCGCTCAGATAAAATGAATTTGGTATCTCTTAAAAAAAAAAAAAATTAAAAAAAAAATATTATAGACAAATTAGCTGGATGTATTTTTGTTATTAATTTAAAATTTACGTGTAAATTTTCTAAAACATATTAAAAGTGCGGTAAAATATTGTGGGTAGATTGTTATAAAATTAAATGATTATTTTCTGAAAAAAAAAAAATAATAATAATAGAATAACTTATAGTTCGTGGTGCTTGCTGCTAACAGTGGGAGGTTATTCTTTTTTTTTTACGCAGACAAAAATTTTCAATTCATATTTTTTATTTTAATAAATTTTTTATTTTAATAAATTTGTTAAACTTTTATAATATACCCTCTCATTACATTATAATAACTTTATTAAATTTAAAAATACTCTCTTATTGAACAGACTTCATACTTTTCTAATAAATGAATCCTTATAATGTTGTAAATTAATTATTTAATGAAAAAAAAATTGTACTGTAGAACGACAACCTGTAGAATTTTCAGTGGATTCCAATGAATGATGATCTTGGCTAATATAGAAAATGATAGAATGGAGTATATGCATAGAAAATTTTTTTATTCGAAAATTAGTAATTATTTAAAATAAGACGATAAACGATTAAAAGCATTAGGTAAAGATTATGGTTATCTACTATATATATGACTTTGGAAACGTTAGGTGACTATTTCAACGGTGATCAAAACGTTCTTACATTAACCAAACTCGGGTTAGTGCTGAAATTCCTTAACATCACGATGTGGCTTTAGCGGTCTGTGTTAGGCACCAGACTAGGTTAGGAGAGTGAGTGGTGTGAATATGAAGCGCAAACACTAATTGGGAACAACTCCAGAGAGTAGTTCCACCACCAATCAACCAATCAACCGTAGAATATAGTATGTAGATTTTAGGCATGGAATAAAATATTCAGGTTATTATAATGGCGCTAAACTCACTCTCCCTGAAATATTTATTTTCATACATTATTTCAAGTGAAGATTATAATTTTTAAGAAGGAGAAAATAATAAAATATAAATTTCTATATGACTTCTTTTTAATTAATAAATCACTCACTATTATTTCAAATAAAATTATTTAATTTATCTTTTTTTTTTTATTATTATTTTTATTTTTTTAAAGCCAGTTCAATGTATGTTGAGTTGTGTCGTAATTATAACATTTTTTTTTGTTTTAATTTTTATTTTTTTTATTTTACTAGTTAGTATATACGATAATTAATACTTGGAAAAACATAAAAAAATAAAAAAGAAATACCGGAATTAAAAAAAAAATATTTTGTTTGAAAGTTTTTAATGAGGGTTTACTACAGGTCATAATATAAATCAGTATATAATGTATATGTATATTGTAGGAAATTTGGTTGGATTGATTGTTTTTACATTATTATTATTAAATCGCAAAAGACGAATTAAAAAAAAAAAAAGAAACAAAATTAAAGATGAATATTACAAAATTTAATGAACTTTTGAGACCTTTGTTTTCATATGGGTGGCAAAATATTTTTTATATTAAAACAAAATTCGATGTGATTTATGACAGTTTTGTTTTTTGCAACAGGTGGTCTGCGAACCATTGAAGATCGACATCAAAACTATTGTTGCCCGCAATCTTATTTATATTTATTAAATGTTATGTTTTATTTTTGAAATAGTTTAATAATAAATCTGTCTGTAAATTAAAAAATTGTAAAGTATAAAATAATTAATAAAAAATATTTTCTCCTTCTTCTTGGTGTCATTTACATCTACACTTCTATAATTACATCTATATGAATGTAAGTTAAAATTAAATAAACTCAGTTGATAAGACTCAACTGATTTAGAATGATAGCTTCACTTAAAATCTTATTAATGGCCTTTAGAATAAAATTATTTGATATATATTTAGTATGCAGTTATATTATTTCTTATAAACCAAATAAGATTATTATTGCCAATGATTCATGTCTCCTCTTGGCAATTTATTTTTAAAACTCATAACATGAAGTTTTTATTTATATGTATTATTAAAATTGCGTACAATTCTTTCACAAGTTTCCAAATATAGGAAATTAGTAGAAACAACTTAATTTATTTGGAGTGTTAAAAATTAATATAGTAGTTAATTTGAAACGTTTTTATTTTCAGGTATATAAGTTCAATTTTATAAGTATGAACTTGAAGAAGTAAGAACGGCACTGAAATAAAAACTTTAGAATAATTTGTAAGAATTTCTCACAAAATTCAGATTATACCATTCAGCTCGATTTTTAAATGAAAAATCTTTTTTTCTTTTTTTTTTTTAAATCTAAATTAAGAACACGAGCCCAATTTCATGAAAAATTTTTCGGTGTGGCATTTATTTCTTTTTTTGCAGTATATTAGTTGAAGATACGTGACAAACGATTGTGACCTCTTTAATGTTAAAATAATAATAAATTTTTACTAAAAAAATAAATTTAATATTTAAAATTTTACACTTTTTTTTTATAAAAAAGTCAATGCTTCTTTAATTACATATTTCAATAAAACAACTTTTTTTTTGATTTTTCGACAACACAATACCATCGACAATATCATGCCGCATTCTAATCTTTTCGCACCTTAAAAATTACAAAAAGTTAAATTAATTTTCTTCAAAAAAAAATCTGAATATAAAAAGAATAAGAAAAAAGTATTTTATTTTTTCAATTGAAATTTTTTTTTTTTTATTATTTTACACAAAACTGAATTAATTATTTTGGGTCGATAAACTTTTTCCAATTTATGACTTTTTTGTTATATGGTTATATATATATACAGATAGTAGGTACCTACTATACACAATTAAGAGATTTATGGTATTTTTCAGTGTTCATGATCTGTTTTTCATTTTTGCGCCAATTTCGTGATTAACATAAAATGTTTTTTAAATAAAAAAATATTAATCAAAGTGGTTCAACAGCATATTTTTCAAAAAATAGATTTTATAGTCAATTTGACTTCGATTAAATTAGCCTTGAAATATAATTTTTAATTTTTACTTATAATAAAGTAATACTTATTTCAAAATTTCATGATAATCGTTTAAAATATATATATACAATTAGTTTAGTACTATGCAGTGTTAGATAGTGCTTGTTGTAAAATTACGAAAATTCTCATTTCACATTATAAGTTATTCTGGCTTTTCGTAATGTATAATACTGCTAGGAGTTGATCTTCGAAGACAAACGAATTTATAATTTCAATTTTATATTTATGGAAGTTAGAATTTTTTTTGTACATACATTATAAAATAATAAAATTGATCAAATGTCATACATATATTTTTTTTTTTTAATTATCAAAACAAAAGAAAAATCTAAAAATCTTAAGCATATATTCCATTTTCTTTTGCGGTTTTGCGGTTAGCTACAAACATTTTTCGCTATTTTTAGTTTTACCAAACCACAGAGAATATTTTTGTTATTAGTTTTCTCAAGCTTCATTTGCTGCACACAACAATAATATAATTCTAAAATAAAAAAACTTATAGATGCATCTAAAATTATTTTAATTAACTTACTTCGATTTCCTGTCTGTTTTTTCTCTTATGGTAATCCCAAAACTTATAAAAAATTCTTAAATTTTTTCACTTTTATTCTGAATTTAAACTAAATTTTTATTATTAATATTTTCTATAAATTTTTTTTCTGTTTATTTAAACTTAATAATAATTATTTTTTTTTTTAATTTTATTCTTTGATAAAAAGCACCAATTTTTTATTCTGCCGCTGTGTTGTTGAAAAAAAAACTTGATTTTGTTTTTAAAAAACAAAAAAAAAAAAAAATTATGTTAAATTAAGTTTCAAGGTGTTATTTCCAAGTTTTATTATTTTAAAGAAATCATCAGATTTCCCTAGGTCAGAAAAAAAAAAAAAAAACAGAATTATCATGAAGTTTTAATTTTTTAATTTTTAATTTTACTTAAATAAATGTATTAAATTAAAAAAAAAAAAATAAAGAAAAATAATTTCATTAAAATTCGATAATCTTAAAATATTAGTTATTAATTAGTTGAAGTCATGTAGCGCTCTGCGCCCGCCGCCCAGACCGTTTTTTGTTTTTTTTTTCTTTGTAATATCGTGACTTAATTAAAGAGACTTATCAACTGGTGAAATCTTTATTTTGGTTTTATTACTAGTTTTTTTTTGTTTTAAAATCGTGCGTACATATTTGAAAATTTGAATTCTGAAATTGTCATTATCATTGAATCAAATTAAAAAAAAAAAAGAGGTCACACGACAGGAGACATACTAGGATGGGAATGAGAAAAATCATAATTTCAAACCAAACTCAGCCTAAAAAGTTGTGGTTTTATAGCTATGATTTAAGTTTCCAATTATTATTTTGATACTTCAAAGAACCTTGTTTTTGAAAAGTTAAGATGTTGAAAATCGAATAGAAATAAGTGATATCATCATCTAGCTAGAGATTACTTTAATAAGTTTTTTTTATGACAAATGTATAAAAAAAATACCGGAATAGAATCAGGAATTGGCTGATGCAAAACAATGTAAACACGTTAAATAATTATAAAGGTATGTTTTTGTTATTTATTTTCTGTAAAACTTGAATGTCACCACAGGTAAAATAAAGAAATAAATATTAAAAAAAAAAAATATTAAATTAATATAGGTATAGTTTAAAATTACGCGACCCTGTTTCTAATAAGTTTACCAACCACTTGCAGGGATTTTTGGTCTATTTTTGGCTGTATTTTAACCGTATTAATTTTTTTTCCCATGAATTCTCGACGGACAAATATATCTTGAGAAAACGTTTAATTTTAAATAATTGATCTATGATTGATTTTCTTTTTCTTGTAGTAAAAAAAAAGTCAATATTTTATTGGAATTTTAAAGGTCAATATCACACAAAAAAGTTATTTATCATTTTAATAGTTCTGTCAATGGTAAGTAATTATTACATTTTTTTTTTTTTAATGTTTTACTTTTAAGCTTTTAATTCCTTATTGTATATTTTTATGTTTTAAAAAATTGTTTTTTTTTTTTTTCAACTAATTAAAATTTTGTTTTGTTGAACTTATGACAGACTGAAAAAGAGAACTAGTTAATAAAAAAAAAATACCGTTGTAAAGTTATAATTTAAGTATTAATTTTCACCTACAAAAAAAAAAACGCGAAACAATTAAAATAATGTTTATTTTGCTTTTTCTTAATGCCAACGCAAGATAACGCAATAAAACGCACGCCGCCGTCTTATTACAAGTTCTCTTTAAAGAGAGAATTAAAAAAAATATATGTAATTATTAAAATTATTTTATTTTTCTTATTAAAACTATATTTGCTGCCGCGTTATGCTTTATTATTTTTTTTAGAGGTCCGATATGTTTAAAGGTCTTTTAATAACTGTTTTATGTTTTCATATTTAACATTTATGTTCAACTTCTTAACTCTTTTTTTGTATTTTTCTTCGTTTGTTGTGTGTGTTTTCTTAGTTTTTTTTTATTTTTTTTTTGTTAAGAAAACCAGAAGACGATGGGATTAAAATGGAAAAAAAAAAAAGTCAAGCAGTAAAGAGAAGCAACAAAACAACAAGTTAAATACAACACAATAAACCTGATCGCGATAACTGAAAAAGAAGTTGAAGTAGAAAAATTTAAAGAAAAAAAAAAAAAGCACACAAAAATAGTAAAAAAAAATTTTTTTTTAGATAAATTTTTATGTTATTCGCATTTTATTATTTAAAATATTTTATAATTTATTTTAATGAATAAATAAATAAAATGAAATTTTTTTTTTCTTTTTCTTGTTTCTATTTTCAGAAATTTTTCTTTTTTTCTTTCTTGAATTTTTATCTTCAACTGCGATAGCGCTGCGTGTACAATTGTTGTAATTATATTTTCTTTTGAATTTTCTTATAATTTGACCAGTCATCCATGGTATTATTAATTCAAAATGTTTATTTATATTCTTTTCAATAGTTTACTATAATCCAGGTCTATAATATTGTGTAGATTTTACACTTATTTTGATTTAAATTTAATAGTTAAATCGTTAAGACTAATCAAAATTGGTAAAAAAGTGAAGAAAAATTTAATATTTTTATTTTCAGTTTTGAAATTGAATTTTGAATTTGAGAGATTTGTATACAATTTATATAAATTAATATTCCACGCACTAGTAATACTCCCCAGGTGAGGAGTTAATAAAATTTACGTTTTCGTAAAAAAAATACATAAATTTGATATTCTACAATACAATTGTTGAACCATTATGTCAGTAATCCTAGAAGAACTCAATTTATTATTAATTTATTCTTTTTAACGCATATTTTAATAATTCTTTCATATCTACTTCATATATTTTCTTAACTAATTTTAATTTATAAAAACTTCAAATAAATAATTTACTCTAGCAATATTAATTTATTTTCTTTTTTTTTTTAAGTATTAATCGAAAACTAAATAATATAAAAATAATTAATGTAACAATCTCATCATGAGACGCTAGCTGTATATTAAATTAATTTATTTTCCATTTCGTGGCTAGAAAAAGTAAAAAAAAAAAACAAAAAAAATTATAACGTACATACATGATGGTTAGTTATTATTGAATAATCTTGAAAAGGAGGAACAAGTAAAATTAAAAAAAAAAAAATAAATAAAAATTATTCAACCGTCAAGAAATATTATGTATATATTGTATCTTTTGGACTTAGATAACTGTGATTGCTTCAATTCTCGGACCTCCCAGAATTTATCACATAATAGTATTAAGTAAAATATGATGTTTTATAAGAAACATTTTTCTTTTTTATCATATTACATGATCAATTCAAGTGGTCTTCTGAGGCAATAGCTTCGAAAATATAAAACAATATTCATTATCTATTTAAAAATCAATGTACCATTTAAATATTATTCTCGACTATATATAATTATCTTTAATGTAGCTTACAGTGCAAACAATTTTAGGTATGCAAAACACTACTCTCAATAATTATCATCTCTGCTGATAGTCAGTTATAAAAGCAAAGAACTAAATGCGCCTGAAAATTTAGCACATTATTAAACCTTTCTTTTTTAATGTTTTTCTCACCTAATTTTGATTGTTTTTGACACACAAATGGTATATATAAATTGGAAATTTTTAAAACATATCATATGAGGTTTGTATATACAGCGGGAATAATATTCCCAGCCTATTATTATTTATATTTAGCATAGAGAACTCTTAATTCATTATTTTAATGGTTAAATTACTCTTTGACTTTAACCATTATTAGAACCATTAATTTGTACTGAGTTTTTAATTTTGATCATAAATAAGAACAGGAAATTGTTGTCCGCGCCGAATAATATATAATTTTTAATTCACAATCATTTTCATTCATTTTCCAAATCGTAGTTAAATCTGAATCACAGTTATTTTTATTTTTTATTTTTTTTTTCATTCAAAAATGAAACTTATTAAAAGCATGTTAACAATTTTTATTTTTTTTTTAAAACATAATGAAAATTACTTGGAATTTTTTTTTAAATTTTTTTTTACATGATTCTTTTCGCATTCATATATAAAAAAAAGCATATAATGTTTTAAAAGTTTTATTACCTCATTGATTATATATTTGGTTATTTTATCCCACAAAAAAAAAAGATAAAAACAAAAAAAAATATTGAATTAAATTACAAATTCCGTATTTTATTCATCATTTGGACCTAACCACTTTCACCTGATTTTGTTGTCCGTATTTGGTATTTCAGATAAAAACATACATATAAAGCATTATAATGTTGTAAGATGTGTACCCATCTTTATTAGTGTCAACATTTTTAATGTTCAAAAAAATATAAAAAAAATAAAATCTTACTTTTATTGGAAACAAGTTGTTATTTAAATTCAAGGTAAGGGATTTTGAATTTGATAAAAATGTTTTTTGGAAATTATTAAAAAATTATAAAAACATTATAAATGACGTTAAAATATCTGATACAAATTACGTATATACCTAATACAAAATATTCTATGTGAATGTTATAAGGTATGGCTACAAAAAAAATATTAAATTTAACCTTTTTTATTTCTACTGAGATTTTTTTTTATTCAATTCAATTTTTAAATTCCAAACATATTATTTTATTTTATAAAATTAACTGCTTTTAAATTGATTCTTAAATCACAATTGATTTGAAATAAAAAAAAAATCATTTTATGTAAGAATTTTTGTTAATTATGTTTTCTTTTGTGCGATGACATAATTCATTTGAGATTAAAATTATATTCCCTAAGGGAATTCTTTGATATTTATCAGTTTTTATGTAGTGTGCGGCTTCTTTATATATGTAACTGATGTGTTTATTTATACTTTTTATTTTTGTTTACATAAATATTTTGCGAAAATAAAATACAAACATTTTTTTTTTTTTTTTGGAAGGTTGAAAAATATCCCACAGTTTTTAATTTTGGTGTATCATCTGTATGAATCCCAAGGAAAAATTTTCATAACATTATAATAAAATTTCATAAAAAAAGACATATTTTCAAGATTTTTCTTTATTTCCTTGATTTTTTTTGATTTTTTAAACATCTGAATAGAAATAAGAAATAAAAGTTCTTCTCCAACGTAAAGTGACAGTATTACCATTACGATGAGATCACCGTTGAGATTGGAGGTTTTAAGGTTTTAAATATTTAACAGACACAATATTTATACCGTCTATCCAACATTGGAAGCAGGAGTACATTTTGGTAAAGTTACTCGAAAACTTACTAACTATAAAATATCTAGCGCACCAACCTTTGGGTGTTTTTCTACTTAAAAATTTTTTTTAAAGTTAATTGAGCCAACAATTAAATTAGTTACATTTTCATCAAAACGACAACGATTATAATGAAAATAACACGTTAACCGGAACTAAAGAAAACGAAATTTCCTTAAAAGCTATATAAACAGATTTTAATTGCTATTTAAACATAAAAAAAAAATTTTTGTTCTTAGGAAATAAAATTCATAATCAAAAAATACAATACTTAATTGAAGAAAAATAAAGAAAAGTATTATTTCATAAGTTTAGTTTTTTTTTTTCTTCAATTTATAATTTTTTTTTATTTATTTTATTTAATTTTATGGAAATTTATACTATACCTTTGAACAAAAAAATATATATATAAACTAAACAAGGCCAAGACTAATTGCAATTTATTCCAGATGAAAATATTGTGTTAACTTTAGCTAAATTGCTACCTACCTACAATAAAAGCTTTTCAAAAGTCAATAATATATCTTTTACACAATTAATTAACGTGTGGTAAACAAAGTTACCACGCTTCTGCTAAAAATTTTGATTTCACTATTTTTTTAATAACATTGTATATATATGTACAGACACTCTACTCCAATGCACTAAGTATTAAAACAAAACAAAAAAAATAAATAAATTAAAAAACAGAAAATCTATTCAAAATCTATTTGAGATTTTATTTTAGAATGGAATAAAACTATAGTTTATTTATAGAAAATATTTTAGAAAATAATATGGATCTGTCAATTTTGTTTTTTCAACGTTAAATATGTATATTTGAGTATATAGATGTTAAGTATTTGGTATATTAAATATTCTTTTAATAGCTATCGTTTACCAAACTTATATATTACTACCATAACTTATAGATTAAATTAAAAAAATATTTTCCCAAAGATAATAATTTTTTCCAATCCACTTTATCTACGCTTTAACACTTTTATAACCATATAAAAATAGCAAAACCTTAATCTTTCACGTCACACATTTACTTGAAAAGAATCATCAGTCATTATCAATGAAAATTCTCATATAAGTATACAACAAGAAAAAAAAACTAAAAAATAAAATAAATCTTTAATGGTAAAATTTTACAAAACACAAGAAATAAATAAAAAAAAAAAATAACAAAAACAAATTATAAATTAATTATCATTTATATATATTCAACAATTACGAAATTCATTTGAATAATAATTGAAAAAAAAAATATAAAAATAGTATAGAAAAAAAAAAAACATAATATACCTACTAACTATAAAATTAAAAATTATATATTGATAATGAGAAAAATGCGTGGCTGGTTGAAAAGATGATGCTGCAAAATAATATTATTATTTTTTTTCTATATAGTAGGTATTTCTTTCTTCAAAGAACTAATCATTCACAGAGGTGTTATAAGATGGGAACAGCATCGCGCAGAAAAATGCACATAAAATTAAAATTTTAATTAACTTGTGCCTATTTTTCTTTATATATATATTTTTTTATAATTCTCTTTTGCATATTATGAATGTACAAAAACCTTGTACACTTCACAGATACGTTCAGCGCATAAATATAATATGAATTGAGATTTTAGTTTTGAAGAATATTATCAAAATATTTATTATATTGAATTTTTTTTTTTAAAACAATAATCTAAAAATCTTACTTAATATGGACTAGAAGGAAATGTTTTATTTTTATTTATTTTTACCAAATTTAGGTATAAATATAGAAAAAAAAAATAATTAAATAGTATTTTTTCATGTAATCATATTTTCTCTAAAAAAAAAAATAGATTTTGAAGGACGTCAAGTTCAATAAAAGGTCGGATACAAATTTCTGCATTTCCGACCTCTGAAAAAGGCAATATAATTAAATTAGAAAACAATTACAGGTATATAGTAATATAACAAAAAAGGTGTTTGAACTAAAAAGATCTGTTCAAAATCGAAGTGATCGAAGTGATTTACATATTCCATTCCGATGTGCAAAATTCGAAATGAATCCAGGGTAAGAATAATTATACACAATAATTTAATATATAACAGTTTAATATATAACAATCTTATTATTTTTTTTCATAAATTTAACATATACATTGATGCTTTAATACTCAATTACAGATCAAAATAAAATCTTTTAAATTAATATTTTGTTTGCTAATATTCTAAATTCTAAATATTTTCTATCCTTATAATAGTTTCAGAAGATTATTTTCATTTTAATATTAATTTTTGTTCAAACTCATTAAGTTGCCAACATTCAAGATTATATAATCCCCCAATAAAGTAATTCAAGGACTTAAAACTTTTCCGGTGCAACTTTATTCGGTGGTCAAAAGACCTTGTGAAATTTTGCTAAATAGAATTTTTTAATCAAAATAAATTAAATAAAAATAAAAAAGTTAGAGAACTTAATGTTTACGAAGGAAAAAGAAAATGTATATATGTGAAATGTATTCTTCTTTTTTTTTGAAGTATGAATAAAAGTCATAATTAATTGTTCTTTTTTTTTTTTTAGTTATATATTTTCAAAAAACCCCCATTGGGAACATTTGAATAACTTCTGTGGGTTTTTTGCATCTCTTTGGTTCATAAATTTTTTTTCTTAATGAGAATATCGCTGCGTTTAATAAACATTTAACCCTGACACATTGTGTATTTTTTTTTTTTAATTTTACGTTGTCATATATTTATAATCATAATTATTTTTTATAATTTTTTATTTTGTTCAAGAATTAATTAACTCATCGATTAAACAAATGAAAGCATGATATCGATTTAAAAAGTCAGGTAGCGTTCCACTTTTATGTGCATAGATTTTTCGTCAAATCATCAGCATAAAAAAAATTTTTCCATGTTATTTTGTGAATGTTATAAACAGTTTTATTACTTTTTGTTTGCTTCATAAAGTATTTATTTATTTATTTATTTTATTTTATTTTATTTTATTCCAATTAATGTTGCACACATTTTTATGTAATATACTTGTGTTGTGTAGTTGTTAATTAATATAATATTTCGATATTTGACAATGATCTTATAAATAAAATGATATGTCATTTTAGAAAGTATATGACAAATTTTATAAACTTCTGACTCAAAAAATCAAATATGCATAAGGTTGAAGAAAGCTGAATTTTGTCATCATATTTTTATTTGAATTTTAGATTTAACGGAGAAGTCTTAAAACCTCATTACGATGTTAGAAAAGATGAAATTTAGAAAAAAAATATTTACAAAATTTGTAGGAAATAAAACTATGCAACATTGCCCTACATTGTACTAAGTACTTACTAGCTCCGCTAAAATTATACACTTATAAAGAACATAATATAAAATCTTAGTGGTTATAGATAATCTGAAAGTTTTTTTTTTCTTTCTTATTTCCATTTAATTTCCAACTCACTCACTGACCTTGATGATGATTGAATAAATTTTATAAAAAAAAAAAATGTTCGATTAATTATTGATTCAAAATTAATTAAAATAATACGGCATTAAGATGAAATTATTATATGTTTCTTTTTTATGTTTAAAATGCAATTTTCGTGTATTCAATAATGATAATTTTTTATAATTTATCAAATGTCAAAAATGCATTATAAAAACTTATTAACTGTATATAAAATATATAATAAGCAAAGAATTTTATTATTATTATTTTATTTTTATTTTTTTTTTTATTTTAAATTGAAAAGAGCATCATTTTTAACAGAAAACATGTATATATTTTCTTTAATAACATAAAATGTAGTTCAACCGGTTTTAATCACATAACTATTTAACTATTACACGTATTCGTAGTAAAGAAGATACAAGTATCTTTTTCTTACCTTATTCAAACAAAAAATAGAAAAAAAAAGAAGAAAAAAAAAACTACATAAACCTGGTGACATAGAAAAATTTGCATATTATAAAAATGTAGAATAATATGTATTTAAAAAAAATCCACACATATTATCTATAATTATTATACAAAAATATTTTTTAATTTGCGTATGAATGACTGAATCATTGTTAGTTGTATAGAAAAAAATATATATAATTAAAATCCTGAATATCTCATTAATAGCTTGAAAATTTTTCTTAATGCTATTTTAAGCCGAATTTATTAAAAAGAATATTTTCAAAATTTTGTACATTATAATTAAACATTTTCACCTAAAATAAATATGTCGAAAAATTTGATGATAAGATCATTTGTCGGAAAATATGCCTTTTTCTTAGTTATATTTAAGTCTTATGATGACCCAGTTAGCAGTGCCAATAATTTTCATGCACTTAGAATGGAAGAATCTTAATCATATTTTTTTTCCATTTATAAATTTCATTATAGTTTAGTATTATAATTAATTATTATTGAAAGTTATATGTATATTTATAAATCAATTAAGATTTTAATAATGTCACAACTTACGTATGTGTCAGCGAAAATTAGCCTATAGCTAGAACTGTTTTTGAATAATATTATTACTAAAATTTCAAAAAATTAAATAATTAAATATTGTGAAATTGGCTTATATCAAATGAAGAAAAAAAAACAACTACATATATTAATTAGTTTAATTTTAAAACAATAAAATTGGAAAGCCCAGCCAATTAATCTTTTTAATGTTTTAATGTATCCTTCGATGATAAAAAATTTAAACAAAAGATATATAATCTTTATTTCAATAAATAAAAAAATCTTATTTAAAACTCCTACAATTATCTTTCCATTCGTAGAAAAAATATATGTGAACATAACGTCTGCTTAGAAATGAAACAACGTATAATGAAAAGTATAGTTTCGAGTAATTTGAATTTAAAGATTTGAAAATTAAAAAAAACGTATGAAAAAATAACAAGTAGCGTACAATTTTCATCTAAAAAACACATTTTAATCAACATTAAGAATATTGCAAAGTAGTTGTACTTATAAAATCGAGTACGAGGAATCCAATGGTGCTATTGTCAAATAATGACGTATAAATGTCATACGTTGTTTCATTTCTCAGCAGACGATAACATGATATTATTTTTTACCTCAATTATCAATGGAAAATTTGAATAATTTTTATGCTCATTAAATTATTAAAATATAAATTACGCCTTAACTTAAAATCTATTCATGTTTTATGTTTTTTTTATAAAAGGATTTTACTTTTAAATTTTTTATTTTATGTAAATTGTGCATAAGTGCTATCTATATCTCATTAAAATAAATTTTTCATAAAAAAAAAATTGTTCGTAATTATTCCTCTTTTTTTATGTACATCTACATAAATAAATATATATTTTTTTTAAATATAGTTTTAAAAAAAAATAAAATAAAAGAATATTCTGATGAACTCAGAAACTTATAAAATAATACTTAGAGAATTTAAGTGGTTATAAATAGTAAAATCCATCTTTTAAACATCCTTTAGTGGATTTATTATGTTATTTATTTAATATCTTTATTATTTCTTTTAAATATAAAGGTATATAATTTGTTTTGCAAAGAAAATTTTTTTTTTATTATTTTCAACAGTTTTTCTGCTGATTATAATGCAACTAAGTATTACAAATTTATTATTTATACGTTAGAGTTCAGATTAACATTCGCATAATAATAACTTTGGCGTTGTAAGAATAAAGGCAATAATAAAAAACAAGATTAGATAATTTTTCATTATTAACCTTTGGAAAAATTGTTACAATTATTCTAAATTAAGAAAAAACATAACATATCAAAATAATTCTACTTAAATGATCCTGAACAATGCTGTCAATTCTTATCCTAAATAAAGTTTTTTTTTTCGTATAATGCCAATCTGACAGTTTGTTAATGAATTCTAATTAACATTTTTGTTAAACGATTCTTCAAAATGATTAATTAACTATATAGTTTAGAGGTCTGCAACACATCGTAATGAAACAAGAGAAATTATGTATAAAAATAATAAATAATTTTATATTTTATATATATATATATTTTTTTGGTCCTTAAGGGTATAAAAAACATTAACATGGTATAAAAGTGATAATAATTTTGCTTATCAAAGATTTATAAATTATTGTACAAATTTCATGTTATATAAAGATTAAGTGATTATTTAAATTTTTTAGTAGTAATTTCGAAAAATGAAATCGAAAATAGCTATATGTTAGAAATTGAGTTTCTTTTTCGTCTCACGGGCACCAAATTAAATGTCCGGTGAAATTATGTAAGAAGACAACGTTACGTTTTCCCTTTAATTTTGTATCTAAATAGAATCTTATAGTCAGTAGATTTTGATTGCACTAGTTTTAGATTGTACAAAACTACTTCAAATTTTGTTACGTAAATTTTTAATATTAGGTATATAACAAACAGAGATGCGTACATAATATAAAACATTCAAAAAAAATATTGCCCTGGATGTAAATGAAACTATTGAAATTAAACTTTATTAATTTTTTTTTTACTTTTTTACATGTTTATCTTTACTTCCTAGATATAGTTGTTGAGATTGGTATTATTAGTTTTTTATTAAGTAAACATTTTATTAAATTTAATTATTCAAACAGAAATATAATTTTAAAGCATATACTTGTACATTTTAAAGCGATGACACAAAATCACCTTGACTTAATGTGACCGAAAAGTTAGTTTTTACCTCAACTACTGTGCCTTTTTTTTAAATAAAAATAAACAGGCGCTCCTAACTCTGGGTTAATTTGTAAAACGAATTAAAGTTAAATATCATCTAAGCATTTATTAATTATGAATAAACTTAAAATAATCTCATGGAAAAGAAAACATTAATTCAATAAAATTTAACCACTTTTGGTTTTATTAAATAAAATCTTTTCTTTAAAAAAAACTCATCAGTAGTGTAAATAAATTTATATAAATTTCATAAATTTGATAATAATTCATATTTCGTTTCATAATCTTTTGAAATTAATTTTAATGCTTTTAGCGAACAACTTTCATAAAATAGATTGAAAATTGATTGATCAATTTACTTTTCATAATTGAATATGTACTTCTTCGTTTCAATTCTTATAGGCGTGAAATTTTTTGACCACTCATTAATTTTTTTTTTTTTCGGATGTTACATAATTTACCACCTATTATTCGTGTAATACTTTTATTTCTAATTATTATATATTATAATGTAAGTATATTTTTTAGGTTTTAGTTGAAAATTACATTTTTTTAAATTATTTTGGTTCATGTTATTTGAAAATAATTTATGCGATATTACGAAAAGCAATTTGGAAAAATTATATAATAAAAATCTAAGCTGAACTGAGTTATAATTGTTTAATCTGTTTTACAGTATAACTACTAGTAACTTATGAATGAAGATAAAACACTACTAGTATCATTTTTACCTAATATTGAAATAAATGAAAATATTACATCCATATAATTCATCTTTGTCTTAATATAACTCAATGTTTTTTAGGTTATCAAATCCAGAATTTTTCACTAACATATTTTTTGGAAATGGAATAAATATTCAATAGATAAATAACTATCTCATTATCATTTACAGAACCATGTTATCGAACCATGTTAACTCTTGTATCGTTCATAATTGCCCACGGAAAGCGACTGCACAAACTTAGATTATAATCATATACTTAAAAACAGTGGCGGAGATATCTTCTGCACTTTGTAAAGACTACTATGTCAATATTTTCACATGTCATCAACAAATCTCAGTCTGCTTTTTATTTACTATTTACCTAAATGTACAAAATTTTTATAAAGGATGCAATTTTCAGCACCATAAGATGTTTATTATTTTAACGTTTGCTATTTTAAATTGCAATATTAAAAATCGAAAAATTATGTTACTAATGTTTAAAAATATGCTTTATCATTTAAAACTAAGTATAAATTTAATTAAATTTTTTTTTTTTTAATAAAATTAATTTGAACTTTGCTTCTACATGAAAGATAGTTTTTACAATATTATTTGATATAAAATTTAACTGTATGGATTATGTTTAAGATTTAAAAACTTTTATGAAATTAAATAAAAATTTCATAATGATAAGCTTTGTTTTGTAAAAATTAAAATTATCTTATATCAGATATTCCCATTGAAGTTGAATTATTATAACACCTATGGTGTCGAAATTTTTATATAAGTAATAGTTTAGTAGTTAGTTTTTACAGAGTTGTTATTAGTCGGTAAGGATTATTTAGATAATACTGCATATTTTTAAGTTTCTAAAGCTGAAGCTCAAACTTTGTCTTTAACTTAGAAGATAATTGAAGCAAAATATTATTGTAGTGTAAAATTAAATTTGCGATTGAAGTTTGAACATAATTATTAAAAAAATTATTGTTAATTACTCTATATGAACAATTGTAGATATTGTATTGCCTATTTTTACTCAAATATTACGAATCCCATTATACATAAGCAAGTAACTATTCCATAAGGGCAGCAAAATCAAATTTGTTCTTGTTAACAACAATTTTAAATTTTAAATCAGGTTGTATCCATATAAATAATATTCTTTAGCTCTTTGAGTTTCAAATTGTTTGTATGTGCGTTAAATAACTTTCTATACTTTTTCATTGATTTTCAAACAGTAATAAATTTTAAACTATATGTTATAAAATAAAAGTACTTGACATTTATGTCATCCTCACCCACAAATAAAACGTTAATTAATTTTAAAAATATTAAATTACAACACTTTACATTACACTTAATATATAAAATAAAATGAAGACTATACCTTTATTGGTAAAATAAAAATATTATTAAATAAATATTTGCATTAAATGTTAAATACCTCTTAAATAGTATTTTTCGAATATTTTAAATAATATTAATTTTAATTATTAGCAAAAATATTTTGTATATTTAATATTTATAAGTTATGTGGTTGGCGAGTATTATGGCAAAATTTTTATTATTTATTATATATTTATACAAAAATGTAGTTAAAGTTATGTATATTATTTATAAAACCATTTATTTTTGCCGTTAGTATTTTATTGTTACTTTGGTAGTAATAATAATAATAATGTACATGTACTGTAAAATATCTAGAAAAAAATATTGTACAAGCTTTTTACATACATAAGTATAGTATAACATAATATGCCTACAGATTATTATCATTAGTGTATCTAATCGTCTTGTATGATTATGCATAATGATGACAAAATATGGTAATTTTTTTGTACATATAGAATATGTTAATATTTATATTTATCTAAAATGCAAATCTAATATTATTTTTATAGCAATAATATAAAAAGAGAAAGATTTTATTAATGATCAAAATAAATGTTTTGATAAATAATGTTTGTCTTCAATTCATTTATTAATTTTTTTAATTTTATAGATAATAATAAACATTGTTTTTTCATATCATAAACATAAAGAAAAAAATTTAAAAAGATAAATTTTGTATTTTACATTTTCTAAACATATACGTAACATACGTTTATCTACATAATTATTTGCCTGTATATAATTATGTTATATGTGTTATTGAAATTTCTGATTTTTGTCAAGTGATTTTAAATAAAGTCAATGCATATTTTTCATTATAGAATATTTCGATAATTATTCTGAACTTTATTTAATATTTTCAATTGTTTTGTATAATTAATATGAAATATATTGCGATATACTTTTCAAGCAATGTTTTGCAACAATACTACAATAGATAAAAAAATAATAATTTAGAAACTTCTGTCATTATATCTATTTCTAGTAAGATATCAACACGAAATAAGTCACATATTTTATTTAAAATTAAATTCTGTCCTGTCGTCTTACTTTAAAAAAAAAAAATCTTTTAAACATATTTTCAGCATAACGACATTATTTTTCAGTGTAATTAACATAAACTGCATTTTGAACATATTTGTTTCAATGAAATTAACGAATAAAAAAAAAACTTGTTGTAACATCTCGCAGATACAATTAATAAAATATTTTTTTTTTTTGATTTCAACATAAAAGCTTCATGCAATTAGAAATTAAAAAAAAATAATGTTTGTATATACACGTATAAATTATTAAAGTCGATTAAAGATTTTCAGTATTTAGTAGCGATATGCGAGTGAGATAAATTGTATCTATATATTATTTACCTTTATTGCAATTTGCAATGAAGCAGAACACTATATTGGAAAAATTACATATTTGCTAAAAAGAAGTTGTTGTTGGTTAATAAATTTATGAGAACTTATTCAAGAAAAATATTATTTTATAGATATGGGAAAATTTATGACCACATTTTATGAAATTAATGAATGAGAAAATGAAATGCACGACTTTATTTACGCAATTTTTGGTTAAAAATAAAATGCAATTTTAATGCAACAAAAATAAAAGGGAAAAAATAATAAACTTATAATTGGAACACACATTTTTTTCCCTTTTTTTTAAGTGTTGCAATGTAAAATAGATATTCGATTATGCAAGCAACTAAAGATTGTTAATAGTTAAAGATTCAAAATCACAACTATGGTTTAAAACTCTTTTAGTTTTCTATCTTAACTCACTTAATATAGTTGAGGAGTCAGTAAATATAATAATTAATCAATTTTGTATCCTTAACTTTAACTTTCTTGAAATGTTTCGGTAGTGAGGAAGAGGATAAAATGATAAAATGAAAAACAACTTTATCTCTTTTAAATCATATGCTAATATATTTCGTCCTTTTTGGTTTAGGACTTCATCAGAGCTCGATTCAGTTGAGAATTTGTTTACATCTAATTTTCTTTTTGAATTTATCTATTTGGATATGTTATTTTTAGTTATTTTTGATTAATTTTTTGTTACAATATTTTTATATTCTTTTTCTTTATAATAATTTAATTTTATAATAATTTAATTTTATAATTTAATTTTATAATAATTCTTTATAATTTATTTTAATTTTATAATAAATAATAAATTTATAAATAATAAATTTATAAAAATTGAAGAGAGTGGTTAAGTGATATATTCTTATAAATTAAAAATTAAAAATTAAAATTAAAATTATTATAAAAAAAAACATATTATAAAATTAAAATAAATTATAAAGAATTATTATAAAATTAAATTATAAAATTAAATTATTATAAAATTAAATTATTATAAAGAAAAAGAATATAAAAATATTGTAACAAAAAATTAATCAAAAATATCTAAAAATAACATATCCAAATAGATAAATTCAAAAAGAAAATTAGATGTAAACAAATTCTCAACTGAATCGAGCTCTGATGAAGTCCTAAACCAAAAAGGACGAAATATATTAGCATATGATTTAAAAGAGATAAAGTTGTTTTTCATTTTATCATTTTATCCTCTTCCTCACTACCGAAACATTTCAAGTAAATATAATGGCAGTAAATATAGAAGTTTTTAATTTTATTCAAGAAAAGTCAAAACCTAATTTTAATTAATTTTAAATCACCTAATATTTATGTTTCTAATTTTTGATTTGTATTTACACTTACACCTATCAAATAGGTACTTGTTTTGAATCGGATAACTACATAGCCATTTATTCGTTAAAGTAAATTTTTAATTATATTCATTAATTAAAAGAATTGGTGCGTTAAGATCTGTTTAGATATGCTTTAAGAGCTAAGTACTAGAGATAAAATTATATTAATATTAAATATCAAATTGTTAATACTAAATTTTTAAAACTAAAGCTTAAATTTTTGTTAATAATACTCATATATCCATATATCATAAATAATATTTTACTTAATTAAGCATCAAAACGACTAATAAAATACCTACAAATTTTATGATTATAATGTTTCTGCTCGCAAACAAGTTACAATACAAAAGAAAATTAAATCTAGTAAATCAGTGTGATAATGAATGTATTAAATTACACTATCAAGCTTTGAAGTTGTTCAAGTTGAATTTTTCATCTCATTTTCATATAAATAAAATAATGCATTTTAAGTATACACATATACTGTACATAACTACCGATATAGCAAGAAGTAATATTCACCTTGAATTTAATGAATTTATTTAATTTACATAAACATAATATTTTCATACAAGATTTATTTGTGGCTTTTCTCTTGTTAATATAACATAAGGTGTAGTTATGTAATTAAAATAATGAATAAACGATCATGTAAGTGGGTTTTAGTTTTAATTTATTTTACTTTAATGTTCAAATAAAGGCAAAATATATTATGTAAAGAAATTGAATTATCTAATGAGCACGGTAGCTTATATTTGGTTATTGACACAAAGCCAGTTTTAAAGAAACAAATCTAGGATAGATAAAAAGGTTTTTGTTTATTAACAATAGTTGTTATAATTTTCAGCTTAAAGCCGGTCTATCAGTATTGAACATTTTTCGTCTTGACAGTATAAGAAATTAATTTTACTAATTTTGCAGCAGCTTTTGTTAGTGCCAAAAATCGAAAAATTGTTTAATTATTTTTTATTTGTGATGAACAAAAAGTTGCAATTTTATTTAACGAAAATTTAATTTAAGTTCAATCTGTCAAGATGTCAATAAAAAAAAAAAAAAAACATAAATTTGGTGCAATACTAATAAATATTTGTTATTAAAAAAAATTTCGTTACATTTTGCTATCAGTTATTTTATTTGTTTACATTCTATTTTTTTTTTTTTTTAATATTTTGTAAATCTAAATACAATGAAATTAAATTAAAAATTGTTTTTTTTTTTATATTACTTACTTTCTATTTTAATAACGCGCTTCGTCATAAAAATCTCCACACACTGTTGTATACATATAATTAAAATAGTCAAATTACGTTAATCCTGAAATAAAATAAAGATATTAAAAAAAAAATTTTAATCTTTATATTTTTAAATGAAAAAAAATTTATAACTTTCTACAAGAAAAAATAAAAACAATACAGTTTTAAAATAAATATAGAAAATTATTTAAATTTTTTTTTTTTTATTATTTTGAATTGATTTTGTTTTTCAATATTTCTTTCTGTCACACATATAAACGACCATTCTTATTAACTGAACTATTATTCATAAATTTTTAATTTCTGTTTTTTTTTTTTTTTTTTGAATAAATTTTTTGTGTGAAAATAAAAATCTAGGTCTGTTGGCCGCAGCCTGATTTTTCCATATGTTTTTTTTTTCATTGTTATTCAATTTTTCAATGAATTTTAAAATTCACTTTAAAAAAAAACAAGAATTTTTGTCACATAATTTTTATTTTGACTGCTATATAGCAGAACATATAATAATAATAACAAAAAATAAAAAATAAAAATAAATAAAAAAATAATAATAAATAAATAAAAAAAATAAACGAAATAATCATAATAAAAGAAAATTGAATAATTATAAAGTTTCGTATGCAATTATAAAGTTTGTGTTTTTTTTTTCGCTTTGCGGAGGTATATCAAGAATTATTATTAGTAGTATTATTAGTTTGCCAAAAGTTATTATTTTTGACAATTTTAATATAATTATTGTTGAATAATGAATGAACAATTTACAGACTTATTATTATTTTTGTTCAGTTCTTAATAATTGACGTTTCGACCTTACTAAGGAGATCCTTATTAAAATATGATTTTAAAATGAAATAATTTTATAAACACATATATTAATGATACTATACTACAATCACTAAAAAATAAATAGCGATTTTAGCAGGATTAGTAATAGCAACCAAAAAAAATAGCTCATATTTTGACTTTTAATATATTTGTTCATATGAGTTTATGGATATATACGACATTTAAATTTCAGAAACTCATTTCATATAAAAGTATTTTTTATGATTTATTCTTCTATACAATATAAAAACTATAATTTTAGTGTATCAAATTTTACTGCAATTCATTTGTTATATATATTTTTGAACTAATTATTATATATCTAATAATAAAGGCAAAATTTTGAGCAGATACTGCAAGAAAATAACATTTTTAGTCATAATCTTACAGCTACATAACTGATTTTCCGTAGATATTTCTTTTTGAGTTGATAAATTAATATGAATATATGAATATAAAAAAAACAATGTGAACTTATTAAGTTACTTATTTTCGCTTGAATGTTATCATTGTTGTATATTGTATACAGCCAATACTAATTAAGTCGAAATGATTTTTGAAAAAGAAATTGATATTTTACACTGATCGTAAAGCTGCACTGATCGATATTATTATTATGAAATTTTTTCACTTTTGACTTCTAAATGCCTCTGATATTTTTATTTTTATTTTTTTTAAATTTTTCAAAGAAAAGCGTAACAAATTCTTGCTTTTAATTTGATTTCTTAATTTCTTTTATTATTTACTTAAAAATGTATCATTTTATAGTTCTTTTGAACTTTTTATTATAGAGAAAATAACTCAATTATATAGCAAAGTAGATGACTAGGTTATTAAGTTTTATTACTAGTGACTTTTTTTTTCTAGGTAGGTAGGTGATTATACTTTTGAATCAAAAAGTAAAAGTATATGAATATTTTATTAGTAAAGAAAAATATGAAGACCAGTTAGATATCACTTTCTAAAAAATTAAATTTTTAAATTTAAAGAATTTACTTTTTAATTTAGAAATTAGATTGTTTCATTAGCTTATTATTATATATATGGAGGACAATTTTTTTGCTTTAAATTACATAGAACTTGCGATGAAAATGAAAATCCAGAGTAGCTAATTTTTAATTTCTAATTCTTCATTAATCATACTGACTCTATTTCGTATTTTATTAAATGTTATGAGCATGTATCGAGCATATTAAATAGAGAAGGTTCCCGATGACAATTAATCTTTCCATGAATATCTCTAAATATATGTATATGTAATAATATATAATATTTTTCCTAAAAATAACTAAGAGAAAATAATATTACAAAAAAAAATAAAAATTAAATATTTTCTTAAGCCCTTCACCAAAATAAGACAAAAACAAACAATTTTATAAGGACTTTTAAAAAAAAACTTTTTCGTTCCCACTCAAATAAAGGTTTTTTTTTATGCTACAATATTTCTAAAAGAAAAATAAAATTACTCTTTCCTTAAAAAAAAAAAAAAAAAAGAAAGAAAATTACATAAATTGAAAATTATGAAATTTCATGAATTATTTATGCAGCAGAGACATAAAATCTGCTGATTTTATTATTAATTTTATGCAATAATAATGCATTTAAAAACGAAAAAAAAAAAAAAATGAGAAAATTTTATAAAATGTGCACTTTTTCCCATTAGAATTTATGCCCCAGCCAAGATAAATATATTCATTTTACTTTATATACTTATTTTACTTATATGTTTTTTTTTTTTCGATTTAATTTTTTCTTAAAATTTATATATAAACTAAGATGTACTTATGATAATTTGACAATAAATTGTAAAACGCAGACAAGGAAAAGTCTTTTCCGTTTTTTAAGCTTTTTAAAAATCATAATATTATGTAAAATTTTAAATTCTTTTTAACACCTATATACCTAGTTGCTAAAATTTGTAGCATAAAAAAATTTATTTTATATACAAATGACAATTATATTGTGTGATTCACAGAAATTATAATCTGAATTATACGAATTTTATAATCGGGAAAATTTAAATTTTTTCAAAAAAATTTTATTTTTACAATATTGAATTTCGTTTTTTTTTCACATTCAATACAGTCTTAATGTTAACAAGAATTCGGCTAGCACAGCCGAGTTATATGTTATGTAGTGTTGGTGAAGACGATATCAGTTTCCCAAATTGAGGGAACTTTACATTTTAAGCTTTAACGAAGTCTCATTTTTCATTATATTGTCTTCTAAAGCTAAACATATTTGTCAAAATGTTTATATAGACTTTATATTATGAAGAGGAAAATCCATGAAAATCTAATTTAAGTAGGCCCTCAAAGATATTAAAAGAAAATTATTTCATGTTTAAAAAAAATAAAAAATAAAAAAAATAAACAAGTAGAACAATGTAAATGAACTTCGTAATTCGATAAAATTATCCTTTTGAATATAATTTTATTTAGATAATTAAATAATTTCTTATAATCTGATAAATAAAGGAAATTTTAAAAGTTTTATTTTCTTACTTTACTTTTTTTATACTTGTTATTTTGAATAAAATTTTTTTTCCTCAATAATATACAGAACGAAAAGAATTTATGTAAAATTTGATGAGATAAGTTTTTTACCTCATTTAATTTTTATATCCTTTTTAAATCTTTTCAAATTCAGATAATTCTTAAAAAAAAAACATGAAAATTTAAAGCTTTTTTATTTGTTTTGGTTTTCATTCAATTTTTATTTTTGGTAAGAGAGTGTATAAACTTAATATTTGATTCTTGAAATATAAATATTAGAAATAATCATATAATACTAAATTCTTATAATAATGGATCCAAAACAGAAGTGGTTCTGTGGCCAAAAGTTAATACCTTAGAATAGCATTACTATCAGATAATTTATTTATATTAAATTTCAAAATTTTGATAATTAAATGGAAATTTGATCTGATTATATACTTTTATAATATATACCTATATTCAGTTTTCAAATAGACATAAAATTTTAATATTCATATTAAAAATTTATATAAAATTAAGGTTGATTGAAAGAAAATTATTCTTAAGGAAAGAAATAACAAAGTTTTTTGGTAATTGTTTCTTTTTTGTTTTTTTTTTTTTTTTGTTTTTTTTTTGTTTTGAAGAAGTTTGAAATTTATGTATAAAATATGCTCTTATAATGTGTAACATATTTTTAGAAAATTCTATATTACTTATATTTTTGGCCAAATTTCTTAAAAATATTTTTATACGCTTTCTGTAAAATAAACTCTTATTGAATTGGCTAAATACTCTGCTATACAAACAAGTCACCACTTATTATATACATATAAAGAACATAATTAAAATGTCAAAAATTAAGAAAAAAAAACACTGTATACCATTTTCAAAGTTTATGAAAAATTATTAATACTTTTTATGTGACCAAAAAAAAAAAAAAAAAAAGGAAAAATCTTATTTTTATAACATTTTAAAAACTTTATTATTTTATCCACAAAAGGAAAATATATAAACAAAAACAAAAAAAAAAACATCTGCCAACATTATTATTGTGCTATATAAATGTCATTATCATAATTTGTTTTGCAATAATAAAAAAAAAACAAAAAAATAGAAATAAATAAACAAACATAAAAAATAGGTTATCGCCCTTCTAACTGCTGAAAAGAATCAAAATAAAATATTCGAAAAATAAAGTGTGAATTTTTTTTTCCTTTTTAAAGGAAAACATAATTTTTCAATGTTGTGAACAGATTATTTATATTATTCAGAATAAAAAAAAATATTATTCAGATCAAATTTCTACAAAGATTATTGCCTACATATTTTTATTCTTTCTTGAAAAAAAAATAAAAATAAATAAATAATTGAAATAAAGATAAACATTTTATATATTTTTTTTTAATAATTTCCTATTTCCTCTTATATAGTTTTTTTTTTCTCGTCCAAGGACCATTTTAAAAAAAAAATTTATTTTATCATTTCAATTCAAGAATTTTTTATGTTTTTTTATTAATACTAAAAAAATGTTAATTTTGTGTTTTCATTTGATCACAAAATTTAGTTATTATTATGATGGACCGGACCTTAAAAATGTAGGTACTATATATATAAAATATATTTTATGATACTTCTTCATTTAGAATTTATTACCTTTTTATTCATGTTTTTTAATAATTTTATTTTGGTTTTCTTTTCCCTTAAAATAATTTTGACCTTTTTTTTCTGTACAGGACACCAAAATATTTAAAATTATTTTTTTCAGCGAGTCGTTATAACGTACGTCCGTTAGTGATCTAATCAATATGTCAGTTACATAACATTTTGAGTTATTATTATTATTAAAACATATTATTACGAATATTATTATTGTTATTATGATAGATTCATATGCCATATATTTTCATTGTACAAACTACCAAGAATAGTTCAATTTAGAAAAACGATATTACATAACGAAGAAAATTACCAAATACCTAAATAACTTTAGAAACTTTAGAATAATTTATCCAAAGAATTTCAACATCTATTATAATTGAGAATAATTGTGTAAAATTAATCGTGGTTTCAATATTTTTAGTTTTCTATTTTCTCAGTATAATAGCATTCGGCGCGAAAGTTAAGCTAATATATATAGTAAGTTTTCCGGTATAACTGCTGATGTGGTTCAACATTAAAGTGTTTCCTATCTGTTTAATTTATTTCCTTTTTTTCCTTTATTTTTTTTTGCCAAATTTTTACTGAAAAGCGTACATTTTATTGTCATGGAAAATATTCAGTTTTAACTTTTTTTTTTGCTAAGTTAAAAATTTAACCATAAAAAGAAAATTTTTAAGGTTTCGAAATAATTTTTATTTTATTTTTAGTTTTTTTTTTTTTTCTGGTGGTCGAAAATGATTCCATTTATCTTTTTTATCTACCAAAATAAAATAGGAAAAATTTTAAAATGAAATTTTATTTTTTATTCTTTTTTTATTAGAAATTTTCTAAAATTTTTTTCAAATTTTCTTCATAAGATTTTATATAATTTCATTTTATTTATTTGAGCCTCAATTTTAACAAGATGATGCGAAATATGTTGTGCTATGCTGGTAAAAGTTATCAATAAAACCACTGATTTGAATTTCAATGATTATTTCATTCCATCGATGCACTGCGGCTATAACTAAATTACACGGCTTTTATTGCAAAAACTATACATAAGTATATATATTTTTTTTAATTAACTGTACAACAAATTGGTATATTTGAACTAGAACATAACTTTATGATTCACTTTAGAAACCACACATAAAATAATTCTCACTTTGTACATAATGTAAAAAAAAAAAAGAAGTAATTAACTTAACAGCATAAAATGTAAGCATATATTATGCTTCTAGAAGAAAAGGAAACCACCTTAACCAGGAGGATAAATATGCTTTTCAGTAAAAGCATATTTAATGAGAATGTGGTATTTCTATACTAATTTTTATTTCCTGCTATTTGGTTTTATTTGCACAAATTTCGCTTAGAATTTTTTTTTAATTCCCCAAAATATGTTCACTTTGATCAATTAATGTGCATTTAGATAATTTTACATAATATTATGTATTATGTATTAATATGATTTTTGATGAAAACATTTTATTTCCTGCTGAATATGCTTATTCAAACTATATTTCGTTCAGAAATATTATGAATGTGGAACAAATTAACACATGTTTTTGTTCAATAGTTATAAGTTATAATAACAAAAATATTTATTAAGTAATTTTTCTTGGCAAGTGTTTAAAAAAAAAATTGTTTTGAGGAGTGCCGTTAAAAAAAAAATTTTATTTCAGTTTTGCGAAAAAAAATTTTAAAGCATACTTTAAAATATATATATTATATATAAATCTATAAATCTAAAACCAAAATTCTTGCACATTCTAAAGTTAATTTAAATATATTTTTTAATTCAATACATAATATTTTCGAAAATATTTATGTGGTTTAATTTTTGCTAATTATTCGCTTTGAAAACAAATTTCATATTTAGAATTAATAAATTTTATGCGGTTGAAAAATTTGTAAAAGAAGTTTAGAAAAACATTAAATATTAATTATTATTTTTTTTTTAATATATAATTAGAATAGAATTATGGTCACAAAATCGTAATAAGCAAAATTGGTTTAGGAAAAAATAAAATAATATTATGGGTTTATATAGTTAACTTGTAAAAGACTCGTAATAACTAATTCTATACATAGATGCAATGATATTTGGGAACACAAACATTTTCAAGTAAATTTGTTTAAGAGCTTAAAAATTTTTTTATGAATTTAAGTTTGCATTTTACTCGCAAACATAATTTTGAGTCTTTGCGATTTCATTGAATAACATTTAAGTTAATTTTAGAAAGTTTTCGTATTAAATCGACAGGTTCGTGATTCTATTGCTGTAGTTTGAATATAACTTTAGGTATAAATGAAATTTTTTTTTGGTGAATATTATTGAACATTTTTAAAACAATAATATAAATTTTATGACATACATTTTCCAATGTCTTAAATTTTTTTTTATTTTTTTCTTAAAAGAAAATACATTTAAAAAATAAAAAATAATAAAAATTCATGAATCGAACAATCAATCGTGTGTCTATAATTTTATTTAAATTTATGTTGTTAAAATTATAACGAAAAAAAAAACTTAATAAATATAACTTAACACTAAACTGGTGCAACAACTTTATTTCGTATTAAATTGGAAGAAAAATTATGTACACAAGAAAATAGTGAAAAAGAACTGTTAAATTTTAGAATAAATTTAGTTTATATATATATATTCTACTTTTTTTTTTCCAGTGATTTCACGTGATTAATTTATTTAATTTTTTCAACGAATTGAAACTTTTGTGCAAAAATTGAAAAATATATAAAACAAGTCTTATTTATAATGCAAAAAAAAAAAAATTTGTATTTTTTTTTTTTAGAAAATTAGGTCACTCATTTGATAACTTGAATGTTATGTCAAAGATAAATTTTATTTTTTTTTTTCCATTATGCCCTCTGAAATTTTATTATTATATGTTATTTATTATCTCTGGGTATGTTGACCTTATATATTTGTTGAAACAAGTTTAAAACATGGCTTTATTATTTTTATAGTTTGCAGCATAACTATGATTTTTTGAAATATTCTATACGGCAAAAATATGACAAAAATAATATTGAATTAGCCAAGTTTTCAAATTGTAAGTCTCTCATTCAAATTGTATTGTGGTAGCAATAAATCTATTTTTGTTGTCTTGGTAAAAAATGTTAAAACTTTACGAGTTGTTCGCATTTTTGGTAATTTTGAAACTTTCATTAACAGAAGTTTAGCATAAACAATTTTCTAAACATATAGTATTTCATGTATCAAATATTACTATGTCGACTTCACGAGAAAAATTATAATAATAATACCCTTAACTTTGTACAAATTTTAATTTAATTTTTTTTTTTTTTTGCCCAACTTTTAACTATATTCTTTCTTCTGCGAACAAATATTTTAATTTAATACTCTAATTCTGCGTAGTCTTTATTTTATTCGCTTGTAAAGAAAATTTATATGGGTCAACTTTAACAACCATTGATTTTATTTATCTAAGACTATCATTAAATTTTTCTCACTATATTATATTTTATAATGTTTTTATTATGTGAATAAAAAAAAATTAGAAAAAAAAAAACCATCAACAAAAAAGAAAATAAAAGATAAAAAAAAAATAAAAATAAAATAACTTTGGACAAAGTTAATGAAGTTGAAGATTTTTAGATAGTATGAAATAAAAATAAATTAATGAATGAATAGTTTTGGGTGCTAAAATATATGAATTAAATGGGTAGAAAACAAAAAAAAAAAAATAATTGTATATTATGAAAATAAAATTACAGCTTTTAATAAATTATATATTCTTTTTTATAGAATTTTTTTTTTTGTGATTATAACTCGGCAGAGATTTAATCGTGATAATAATAAAAAATTATCTCTTAAAAATAAAAAAGGAAAATTATTATTAGATTTATATACATATATGTATAGAATTTTTGGTTTGTTTTTTTTTTTTTAGATTCTTTTAAATTGTGGTTCTCTGAATATTGTACCTAAGGGTTATGCATGTATACCACAAATAAATAATTTTTCCGCTGAGAATAACAAATAAACAAACAAACGTGATTATATGAATTTTAAATTAAATTGTATAAATAATTCTACATATCTTACGTAATAAATTTAAATTCAATTATCATTGAAGTTGAGACATATCAGGGCCTTTCTAAATCCTGATGTTTGCCTTTGATAACCTTAAGAATTGTACTTAGGTGCTCACTCAGATTTATGGAACTTATTTTAATTGTTTACTTTTTTTTCTGCTAATTGTGTTGTGTTAATCTGAAATTTAAAGCCCCATGATGCTCACCAGAAATCTTACAATATTGTTCTAAAGATATATATACATTTTTGTTTGTACATAATTCGTACGATACATATAACTTCTAATCTAATCAAACCACTATATACTATTCGTAATTTTCAATTTATGATTCTAATTTATATTTCATGTTTTGATTAATATTAATTCAATTTCGAAGAAACTACACAATATAAAGCTTCCTATTAATTTATTAATTCACTTTAATCTCTATAAATATAAAGGCAATTACTCTTAGACACAGTAAATTAATATTCTTGAAATAGTTATATATTTAGTTGTGTGTTATGTTGAACTAATTAAATATAGTTTTGAATGAAAATTGTGAGAATTTTTAATTTAAAATTAAATATATAAACCTATATATATGCTTTCATTTGTTCTAATTTACAATTCTTCATTATATTTTTTCTAATGTTTAACAATAATTAAAAATATTTCTGGGAATAAAATTTCAACAATGAGAACTAAATTTATTAGTGCATTATAATTAAATTTCATTCCAGTCGAATTCACAGCTCAAGAGGCACACGCTTTTTGTCTTTTTATGTATATATACGTGTAAATTTCATTGTAATTTAGGGATTAATCTATATATAATTTTTTATTTTTAATCACATATAATCTTTATAGTTATAAATTCAAAATAAAAATATATTTTTCAAATAAAATTTGTTTTAGTAGAAAATTGTTAGCATTTTAGAGACATCGGCAACTCAATGCCAGGAAATTATATTTATAATGTTATATTATAACAAGGAACAGTCGTCTGGATCTCTACCCTTTGAAATATTTTAGTTTTAAGGTTAATAAACATTATCCCAAATCAAAATACCGCACTTTTAAAAAGTTTTAAAGTTAAAAAAAAAAAAAAAAAACAAAACTGATTAATTTCAAAAAATTTATATGAAATAACATTGATTTGACATTATTCTTAAATATAGAATTTTTCTATAAGCCGCAGATATATAATAAATTCCTGTAATTATATTATTTATTCGCATACCTAGTAAGTTTTTTTTTTTATTAATGAAAAATATTATTAATTCCATTAGTTTGATGGAAATTTTCAGTGAACCATCCAGGGTATTTATGTCATGGTTTTGTGACACGAAAAAAACAAAAAAAAAAAAAAAACTCAATGAAATATAAGTATCCATATAGTGCCATTGAGGAGCATAGTATTTATTTATTTTTTTTTTTTGCATTAAAATTTACATATATTTATTCAATATTTTCTTTTTTCTCTGTATAATATTCTCTAAATAATATTATACTAGGAAAAAAAAATAAAAAGGATTATTGTTACAAACAATTTGTTATTTGAATTATCCTCCTTTTTTTTATTATTTTTTTCTAAAAATAAAATTTTTATTGTCACTAAAATACATAAAAACAGCTTTAATCCAATTTTTTATTTTTTTTTTTTTTTGTGTGACATTTTAGGTTGTTCTGTATTCCCAAAATAATAAAAAATTGTTTTAAATTTTTTATTTATTTTTTTCGAAACATAATTTTTCAGTTTTTCATCTTCTCTATACTGGAGTTGTTGTTATTGAGAGAATTTTTCTTTTTTATCATATTTTTTCAGTGAAAGTACTTTAATGTGAAAATTTTTCAATTTTTATTTTTTTTCTTTTCGGAAGAAAAACTAAATTTTTTTTTTTTTCGAACTTTATTTATAGTTTTTATTATTTTGTAGACAAAACATAACACCATCACACCTATAGTTTATTGAATTTTATAGAGTTAGAAAAAAGAAACAAAAAAAATATATATATATTTATGTACGTACCAAAAGGATTTAAAATATCACCAAAATAAAGGAAAAAAAAAAAAAAATTGTTTACCTTTAAAAAAATAAAAATTTAGTATTAACTTTGTTATTTGTTTTAAATATACAGATTGTTGAACAAAATAATATGGTACAGTGTTACAATATTCAATCTTTAAGAGCCCTCCATGTGAAATTCTGTTTTCTATTTCTGTTTTCTATTTTTGCAGTTTTTTTTGTTTTATTTTGCAGAAAATAAACGGCCGTGAAAAATGCGACAAAAATTGTACGAAAAACACTTCTACCAGAAAATCACAAAACTATATTTGAATTTTATTTCTGTGCAGAAACTGTAATTTATCAAAAAAATTCTTAGAAATAAATAAATAATTAATAATTGTTTAGGAAATTAAAGAAATTCAAAATTTCACGTCACCTGCCCTGGAGAGTGGTATTTTAGCTTTATTTCTGCGTTTGAGATTTTTTATTGTTTTTTTCCTTTACTTCAGAATCCAAGCAAATATGTTCAAGTTTTTTAAAGGCTCATTTGGGCCAAAAAAATTTAAAATTTAAAAAATCCGCCTCACCTACCCTGGAGCCAGTTATATACTCTCTAACATATCAAAAAATCACTTCAGTCTACTTAGATTGCAGTAACCCTACAAACAAAGTCAAACTAAGACCAATTTTTTGCAATTGAGGGCTCTTAAATCACATTGAGGGCTCTTAAATAAAAATCCCTAAGGTTTTATTTATTAAAATCATTTTTATTCGATTTTAGGTACTGAAGTATAGAATACAAAATTATTTTCATTACAAAAAAACATAGAAGCTGTAAATTTTGTTATTTGACAGATCAAAAAAAAAATACCAAGATCTTCACTAAAAGAAAAAAAAAAAACAACAACATTAAAACATAATTTAAAAAGTCCAAATGAAAAAAGTTGAACATAAATGATAGATTATGTAAGAATAATGATAACTTCAAATTACTTCTATAGGATTGAGTTATTGCAACTTGAATTAAATTGCTTAGGATTGAATTCCAAAAATTTATGTTAAAACTTTACAAATTTGTTATCGACCATATGTTTGAAGTCATTTTCAAGTTAAGGTTCCATGTAAAAACACTAAACTATTTATAGTTCTTATGTTATACTAGAATATTAAATAAGTATATACACATCTTTAAGAGCCCTCAATGTGAAAAATTGCAAAAAATTGGTCTTAGTTTGGCTTTTATTGTAGGGTTACTAAAACCTAGACTGAATTGATTTTTTGATATGTTAGAGAGTATATAACTGTCTCCAGGGTAGGTGAGGCGGATTTTTTAAATTTTGAGTTTTTTGGTCCAAATAAGCCTTTAAAAAACTTGAACATATTTGCTTGGATTCTGAAGTAAAGGAAAAAGATAATAAAAAATCTCAAACGCAGAAATAAAGCGAAAATACCACTCTCCAGGGCTGGTGACTTGGAATTTTGAATTTCTTTAATTTCTTAAACAATTTTTAATTAATTTCATTTATTTCTAAGAACTTTTTAATTTTTTTAATAATTACAGTTTCAGCACAGAAATAAAATTCAAATATAGTTTTGTGATTTTCTAGTAGAGGTGTTTTTCGTACAATTTTTGTCGCATTTTTCACGGCCGTTTATTTTCTGTAAAATAAAACAAAAAAAAATAGAAAACAGAAATAGAAAACAGAATTTCACATGAAGGGCTCTTAAGTAATCATAATGACATATACTTAGAAATGTATTTCGCAATTTACTTATTCATTACGCACTTCCTCATTTACAAAATATGTATAGAATTTATGTTAAAACATATAGTTGACAATAATATATCTAAAAGTTTAAAAGAAATATTTTATTTAAACTTTTCAGATTTTTAGGTTCTTAATGTCCAACAAAGCATGCATATTTTTTTCCCCTCTGTTTTTATTTTAAATTTTTAAATTATTTCTTTCTTTTTAATAATTTAATATAATGACAAAGTTTTTAACTATACAACAGAGACAATATTTATAATAGTTGTTAGATATAAAATATAAAAAAAAAAAAGAATATTATTTATCGCAATTTAAAAAAAAAAAAAAAAATTTTAGTGCAATAAAACATAACTACATTTTGTGCATAACTATATTATATTATATAGGTATAATATATTCAACGACATAATAACAATTACAATTTATTTTCCAGAGATATTACTTAAATGAACCTATATAAAACACTATGTAAATTGTATATATATCATGTATACTGCGTCACAGAATTCAGTATTCATATATTTTGGTTCTAAATTTTTTAATCTGAAAATATATATCTAAAAAATTTATACATTTGTAATATATGCTGTTGTGAAATGCACTTTAGTTACAGATTTCATAACGATATTTCAGAATTATAAGACTCATCACATTATTAATATATCTAGCAATATAAAAAATATATAATATAAAGAACTATTCGGCGCCTAGATTTCACAACCAGCGACTAAATGTATTTTTTACATCCGTTTGTAATAATTTTAATCCACAGACCGCATCTAACTAACACAATAATTTTCATCGGAATCTAAAATATTTTAAATTAAAATTATTTGAAGTGGTTGAGAACCTCTCAATCCGAAATAGTAGAATCTCATCCTTTAGAAGAGGTGAAAGAATTGAAATCAATTCGGCAGTTCATAAGATATAGCCATTTTAGGACGAACGGACATTTAATGAAAATAGTAATACTTTTCTACAGCTATATGAAGCTGTGCTGGTCTATAGGTATATTAAGTTTTTTTTAATCAACCCTATAGATCAGTGGTTCTTAACCGGTTAGGGCACCCCTTAGGGGTTCGAGCTTGAATATTTGGGGGTGCGAAATTTTAATTTTACAAATTCACGTGTAGCTAGCAAAATAAAAAACTAATCTTAAAAATTCATTTTGGTTAGTAAATTTTTTATTCACAAAACATTTTTTAAATATGTTTGTAAATTATAAACCATAGAAACAAATTAATTTTGTATTTTTTCTACAATTACAAAAATTCAAATGCGTTTCTATAGTGATTTTTATATTTCCCCGAAATTTTAGTTGATTGTTGCGATTATTCTTAGAAATATAAATACTGTTTCGCATATTACATTGAATAAAGATTTAAAAATAATTGAATTTTAGTGTAGATAAAATTAATAAAAAATATGTTTTGCATAATGTTTGTTTTTTAATTTATATAACTCAATAATTTTTGGTAAGGGGTACGAGAATATTGTTTGAAAATTTTAGGGGGGCCGGTAGCTAAAAAGGTTAAGAACCACTGCTATAGATAGTCTTAATTTTTATTTCGAAGTTTTGAGTTTGAGGAAAAAAAATTGCATTGAATGAGATCTGTTGAGATGTGATACTTTACATATACGAGTATACATAATGTGAAATACTTTGTTTTGTCTTGATAAATGTTGCTACAGTTTAAAACAAAAACATTGAACAAAGTTTCTATCAAATAAAAAAGTTCATTCTCTTGTAAAAAAAAAAAAACTGAAACCTTTTTCGTCCGAAAAAAAAGTATGTACCTACAATACTTCGTTTAGGATGTTAAATTAAAGTATATAACACCAAAAACTTACTTAAAAATATTTAATAAAAAAAATCATTTTTTCAGTTCTAAAAAAGTTTTAATTTACTGTTTACTCGCTTGTTAAAAAACATTAGATACTTATTAAAAAGAAAATTAACTTCTGTAATCTGTTTCAAATTTAACATTTTACTTAGAATAAAGTAAATATCGCTTTATTTCACAATTACAGATATTTAAATTTTTGTCTGTACAGGATCAAAGAAAAAAACTCATCAGAGCTTTAGGATTTATGTATACTTTAAAACTTAATTTTTTGCCAGTGTCATGTAGACAGCGAAATGACGAAAAAAAAATTATGAATATAGTTATAAAAATTGTTCACAAACATATATATAACTGAAAGGTTTTAATATGAAATAAAGATAAAATCAATAATAAAAAATAATTTGAATGACTGAAATTTTTATTCAAATACGGGTGAACTAAATTTATGTTTTTAAAAGTTTTCTTTTTCTTTTTTTTTTCATAACAAGATCGTTAAAGTTAAAAAGAATAATAAATAAATTTTTTGAATATATATACCAACCACCATATTGTGGTCGCATAAAAAATTCATATTTTATTGAAAACATAAATTGCACCCGCAATTGTATCTTTTTTTTCTTTTATAATTTTTACAAAAAAAAAAAAAGTGAATAACCGCAAGTTTTTTAACTTTTGTTCGTGAATTTTTTTCTTGACTTTCTGTACATTAAATTGTCAAAATATATATGTACAAAAATTGTTCAAGAATATGTAAAAACTCTAAATGTAATAATTTGTATTATATAATTAGTAATATGTACATTAGGTAAGTGGATGTCATGAAATAAAACATATGTAGAAGAATTATTATTATAGATATACCTAGTATAGAAAAAATCAATTTTTATTTGAAGACAAAAATGTTTTGAGCTTCAAAAATAATATGATTCTTAAAATAACAATAAACTAATTTTAATATTTATATAATTTCTTTACATAATAATTGGATTTTTGAAATTTTCTTTGCAGAATAAATTTAAAATATATTTAGGTGGCATCTTTTATTTGAATATCTTTATGACATAACTAATTTTTATCTAATATATATGTACATATATATACTTGCATTCATAATTTTTCCTTTTTTAATCTGAATGCATTACATGATCTCTTCTTTCATAAAATTTTTTAATATTCAAATCATGAGTACCTTATAGAACAAACTTAATAAAATATCTGACAGAAAAACACAAAAATATCTTTTATATATATAGTTATAGAAGAATCAAAACAAAAACATCACAAACTTATATTAAAAAATTAAATATTCTTTAGAAAATTAAAGATATTTAAAAATTTCCATTTTTCATTATGCAATTTAAAATTTTGGAAAAATAAATGTTCTTTCTTAAAATTCTGTGTTCAATAATATAATTGCTATGTTTTTATCGGTATAGCCGGAAGTAAATTTGAATTCTAATTAATTATTTTTTTTGTCTTTTATAATTTCTATATTAATCCTTTAGAGATGCCTAATTGTTGTGATGAAATGTTTGAAAAATAATAAAGTTATAAGTAAATGTTAAAACTAAATTAGAATAATGAATCAGATTTAAATTTTTGTTAATATTATAATGTTAAACTTCTCATTGCCTGAAAATTTTCTCACACAGCTAGCTAGTTAGTGATGTAGGTGCCAATAATAATAATATATCGTTTTTATAATTCAAGCTAAAATTTTGCTTCAAAATAAAAAAATGTAAATAAAATATTTTTAGGAAACATCATATTAAAAAAGCTTTTCTCAAGCGTTTAGATTAGAATATTTGTCGTATTTTTAATATATGTATAGATAATTTTAAAATTATATTGAAATGGTTTTGAATAAAAGAAATTCATGATTTTATTTTTATTTTTTTTTTTTTCTAACCAAAATTTATCTGAATAGAGGGTTTCTATTTTCATTGCAATGAATAGCTTTTATAGTTCTATAGCTCAAAATAGGATTTATTTTTTTTTTTTCCTTTAGTAAAATTTAGTTGAGTTTTTTATTTATTATTCTCTTATGGTGTACTATAGAATACAGTTGGATAATATTGATTTGTATCATGCATGATGAATAGGCTTTTTTTATCCATAGAATTTTTTAAAAATCATAAAAAAAATCTAGAACATGATTACTATAAAATAAAATTCTTATGAGTTTAAAAAAATTTAACAATTCATAATCACAAAAAAAAAAAAATTCGATTAATCTTTGAATAAAGTATTCTTCGCAATAAATTTTAGGAAACATTAAGAGAAATTAAAGCTATCATATCGTGAGATTAACAATAATTAAGTACAAAAAATGTAACACCCATAAAATTTTGCTTAACAAATTTGTAACACCGATCACAAATTTTCTTGGCAAAAATATTCTTTGGTTCGAACAATTACTTACTAAGTATTATCATGTTCAAACATAAAAATTTACATTATAAAATTTTATAGTTTTATTAAGCAAACCGTTCAGACATAAAATAAAATTAAACTATATAGTGTTATTTTGTCAACTAAAAATTTTTTTGTTATTGTTTATATTTTTAGTATGAGTAGACATTTTTTTTTAGTTTTTCACCACATATTTTACTTTGCCCGACTTTATCTAGATAGATTATGCTATGATGTATTACAAATAATTGATTCCACGTTTGCTTACTGCTTTCATTTTCAGAAATTTTGTATGCTAGAAACCAAAACTACACTAGTTTAAGCTTAAACTATATAATTTTGGGCCTGTTCGAACGCCGTATAAATGCTTGAAAAAGTTCAAATATGTCAACTAAATATTTTTTTATAGTGTAATGAGAAAAAATGTTTCTATATATTTAAGGCAAAAAATGCATAGGTGTTTTTATATTTAATATTTAGGGATGCTAACTATTCTGTCACACGGCACTTGTTATATTTTTTTTTTCCTTGTTATCTTTAATTTTTTTTTTTCTGAAAGTAAATGAAACTAAATTCATTCTAATAATGCTGTTGGCACAAATATGTATATGTATATAAATTTTTTTTCACTTATTCTTATATGGTAATTTTGAAATAAATAAAGTGAAAATCTGTTCATTGTGTCAGTTAAATGCATTTTTACATACAAATTAATTCCATAAGAATCTTCTTCTTTTTTTTTTTTGTTAAATAAGTGTAATCATAAAAAAAATTGAATGTTATTTAGGTATACTCCTTACACAATATACAATATACATATGTTATACATATTTACATCGCAAAAATTTTAAAAATGTTATTGGTTTATTCTCACATAAATTGAAAATTTTGTGAAGTATAGAAAATCTGTGTAGCTTTATTATATGTATACCTACAGTTAGCGTTATAATAATAATTCTTAATATATGTATAAAATAAACAACAAAAAAAGTAAACAATTTGGAAAAACATACAAATTTTTTTTTTTCAGATATTACCTACAGAATTAAGAAAGAAAATTGTTTACATTTATTTATAAAATATTTTTTTAATAAAATTATTATGTGCATGCATAGAAGAGCTTACTAAAAATTTACTTAAATTCAGAAATAATTTTTAAACTAAATATTTATAATTTTTTTTTCTTTAAAAGTAAATATATTGAGATTACGTTAAAATTTTTAACGCCCCAGTTGACAATATTTATCAAAAAATTAGGCACAGTTTTCAGTTCAGTAATCTCTCCAATCATTTATATAGATAGATACAAGCTTATTTCATAGGGTCACATAGTCTGATAGTCAATTCTATTTTATATCAACAAGAACATAACATGAACATTACAAGAATAATAAAATTAAAATTTTAACTATTATCTTCCTAATATTAGTAACGAAAATTTAAATTTTAAATTTTAAATTTTAATTTTTTTGGAATTATCACATTCTTTTTAATAAATTTTTTAGATGATTTTCTTAAATTTTTTTTATTTATTTACTTAATAATCATTTAAGGCGGCTTTTTTTTGTACCAACCGCACAAGGATTATTTGTTTTAATAAGCTCATAAATATTATATTTTCCCAGAAGCTATATTAAATGTTTTGTATTCTTGAAAAAATGTTAAATTTAATTAAATCTTTATTTAAAAAAAAAAACAATTTTATAATGTATCTTCTGATTCATTGTTATAATTTTTTTTTTTTAAACAATGTAACGATTATGTAGAGAGGATTTTGTAATGAGATTTCTGTGTTCTGTATATTCCTGGGTGCCGTCATGTTTTCTATAAATTTTAATAATATTTTCTTATTCACTATTTTATTTAATTTGTATAATTTTTTTTTTTATATTATTTTGTCATAGCAACATTAAAGAGCTAAACATAAAATAACATAAGAATAAAAAATATCAGATAATCTAAATTGACTACATGAGCCGTTTATTTTGAAATTGTTTTTAAGTCCATTTGTTTTTGTATTGAGATATTTAAAGGTTTGTGTTTGAATTGATTTAAAAATATTGGTAACTGGTATTAAGTCGCTTTCATGTTTTTATACCCTTAAACATGTTAGATTATAAAATGAAATACCTTTTATAAACATCATATAAAAGCATTATATAAATACGCTGTAATCGTCCTACTTGATATATTAAAAGTATACTTAAAAAGAATTTTTTACATACATTAATAATTCCATAAGCAAATTTTCAAGTGTCAAAATCAAAGCGATTTTAATGATATTTAACTAAATAAAAAGAATATATGTATAGGATTGTGTTTATTGTGATCATTAACTTTTTTTTTTTTGGAAAATGAACTTAAACCACTTTCAAAATAAACGGCTCATATAGCAAGATCAATGATGATGATGATATTTTATGAACATTGGTGTATACTGTGTACACATGATTATATTGTTGAAGAATATTGTTAAACATGTTAAAGACAATTATTATCAGAGAAATAAAATATGAGAAAACTTAAAATTATTTTAGAAATAAGAAAAATAAAAAAATAAAATATTCATCCAAAATAGTGAAATATTTTAAAAGAATTTTCTTTTAAGAATTTATTTTCTATGGAATTTTTAAATTTTAAGAATTTTTTTGTTTTGTTTAGAATAACAATGAATGTGGAGACATTGAATGGATACAGATATTTAGTTTTTGTACATAGTTTAACTACCATTCAGTCGCAGTTTAATCTAACATAGAATTTTGGAAAAAGCTAAATTGGTTAAGTGTATTAAAAAATATAAAATAAATTTCAATTTCGGTGGTGGAAAAATTTAATTTCAATTTTATACTTTTTTGGCAAATTGTCAAAAATATTTTTGGTTAAAATATCTAAATTAAAAAGACTAAAATACAAGAATTATTTTTGTATGCAATGGACCTTTTTTGAGATCTATTTTAAATTAGTTTTTTATTCTTTTATTTCATTTTTCTATATGGAATTTATTCAAAAAAACGATCCCCTCTTTAAGTGGTGGCAGAAGTATCATCTTCCAGAGCAGCTTTTCCCAAAATGTGTTCCGCGGAACCATAGGGTTCCGCCAATCGATGTCTAGGATTCCGAAATGAACTTTTCTTAATTTTTTTTTTTTTTTTTTAAAGAAGTGTTATCTCAGTTCTAATTTATGAAAACACAAATTTTAAAAGAAGACGTATTTGGAAATTAAAATAAATCGATTTTTATTTTAATTTTTTTTTATTAAATTGAGAAAATTATATTTTTTTTAATTACCAAATATATATTTTTTTTTAATTTTCAATAAGTGAGGGTTCTGTCAAAAAAACAAAAAGGGTTCCTCGGTAAAAAAAATAGTTTAGGAAACTTATTTATTAACGTTTATATGTTGGTGTTGTTTCTTAAGGCAAATTTTAGTTTTTAGTTTGTAGGATTAGTTTTAATAACATACGAACATATTGTATAACAACTTTTTTATAAACTACTACTCAATTATAATAAGCTTTAAAGCTTGAATTGTGAATTAAAGAATTTTTAAATAAATAAAAAAATAAAAACCCTGCTCTGCTCTAGAGACTCTAGACTAGAGGGATAATATACAAAAAAAAATTAACTTTGGATTCCGTAAATGGATTTGAAAGTTTAGAGAATTATGAATTTTACAATGTTTTTAGAGAGATAGAAAAAAAATTAAATAAATAAAAAAACAATTTTTATGAAAAAAATCTATTATATGTACCTGTATAAATATATAAATATATACTACACAAAGAATATATAATTTCCCTAAATAAAAATTTTTCGAATTATTTTTTATGTCAACAAAGAATTATTGTGTTTCTATTATACTTTTGGAGCAAAAAAAAAAAACAATAAAATTTCATGAATTTATTTTGTTTTAAGAAAAAACATTTAAATAATGTTACTTTTAATGAAATGTCAATTTCACGGTTATAAATGTCTAGGAATTTCTTTGTTCAATTGTATATGAGAGAAAATTAAGAAATTTTTCGTTCATCGCAGATCCTCACGTTTTCAGTAAAATTGTATATAATATCTTTATTTTATAAAATCCTTTTTTTTTCTTTTTTTTTTTATACATACATTAATTTTATGCACGACACTCTTATAATGCACTTAACTATTTTCTTCTAAAAAAAACAAACAAAAATGTGAAAATTGTTATGCTAAAGCCAGATACATAAGTTTCAAATGGAATATTATTACATTATTGTAAAAAAAAATATATAATAAAGAAAATAAAAAAAAAAAAACTGAAGTGTAAAGAAAATAATGTAAAAGATTTGTTTCTTTTTTTTTTTTTTTTTTTCGTTATTTTTGTTCTTATTTATTTATTATGTTATATACATTTTTTTTTTTTTTAATTTATATTGTTTACGTGGTACATAGGTTAAATCTTATATTAATTCATTATTCTGGCAGACAAAAAAAAAAAAAAAAAAAAAAATTATGTATTTTGTTTTTTGAAGTATTACACAATGTATGCTTTAAGTTCTTATAACATAAAATTTTGTATATGTATATCGCTTCAAAACGCCCTTAAAGAAATAAATTTTAAATAAAAGGAAAATATAATTTTTTAATGGTTGTTGGTTGAACATAATTTGTATGTACTGAATGTAGTATAAGTTTTTATAAAAAGGCCATGTACGTGGATTAATTTATTATCTGCAACAAATTCACATATAAAGAGCATTATATTATATGATATTTTGATGTTATAATTTTTATAAAAACCTTATTAAAATCTTTAAAATTATTGGATAAGTTGATTTCGCAGAGTAATTGTTGATCATTAGATTTTAATCCTCAAACAATATAGTGTTGGCTAAACTGACTATTAGTTTGTTTGTACATTATACTGTAGAATGTAACAAAATGAAAGCTATCGTTTTTTGATGTAATAATATACCTAATTACATAATAAGAGCTTCAATAATTTAAAATGAACTAATTGTCAGGAAAATTATCTGTGCTTTGTATAAAGTATCGTATTACTTATGTCATAGATTATATGGTAAAAAACCAAAATATTTGCAGGTTATATATTAAAACAAAAATAAATTAAAATATTAATGATTTCTAACGACTGTCTGAGGATTTCTAAGTAGGTACATTGAAATAAACATCATTATTGTATTATATAAAAAGTGTTTTTTTTTTTTTTTTGGTTATAAATTTTTTTTAACTTAACAGGCATTTGTGCAATTGAAAAAAAAACGAAAGGTTTTTAAGTTCTCTTCTTTTATTTCATTCTTATCGACTTGACGGCTTGTCAAAATATAAGAATAACAAAGTTTTATAATATGTACGTACTTTTACGTATTTTTAACTCTAGTTTTTTATTAATCAAAAAGCTAAAATATACATATTAATGTTTATTTAATATAAGAAAAACAACAAATGTACATTATTTGTAAAAATCGCTTCAAATGTTTGGGTCAAATTAAGTAAATAAATTCAAATACTTTACAAATCTTCTGCCGTCATGGTGTAGTGATATTGTCATTATCCTACACTGTGTTCGATCGTGGGTTAAATTTTTCAATTGTCCAAGTGATCTAAGTGTTTGCGTTGTTTGAAAAAAAAAATATGCATATATACTGATATCTTCGAATATATGTATTTTAATTTGAAAAATCAAAAATTTTACATTATTACACAAACTGTAAATATTAAATCGTCGGCTGAGATTAGTCCATACATACGAGTATTATTAGTCCATACATACGCCATTGAGAAAGTTTCGAGTAAATTAGATAAAACGTTTTATAACAACTGGCGGGAAAAAAGATATAGTTTTTGTATCTGAGAATTAAATTTATGAGTTCTATATGCTTAGCTCAAATATTTAAGTGATGTTTTAAGGAAGTTATGGGTATGTCAATCAAAACATATCAAAATACGATTTTAAAAACTAATTTTGTACTAAATTATTAGACATGGCCTAAAATCAATTATAATTTTTATGACATTTCATTTTCATACAAAGTTCAAAATAAGAAATTGTTGAATTGAGTCAAATGTTCTGATATTTTGATTTCTCAAGAACGGTAGATTTTTTGTGAAAAATTTTTCTTATGGTTTTTGTATCATAATCTTATATTTTTATTATGTTATAACACTACTTATATGATAATTGGAAAAGATTAGTATTTGTAACATTGTAGAAAACTATAAGTAGCATAATTTTTTTCACAAAATCAATTAAACACAAAACTATAAAATTCACTCGAAGATTCATAAAACAAAAAAAATAACTTGAGTTTATATAGTTTATATTCTGTTTAAACTTTCATTATCAAATTTATTTTATTTAAGATTCTTTTCAATTTCTAATTTTCTAGAACCGAAATGTCAAAGCTATATATACATAATTTTTCACTTGACTTAGTGTCTTAGTAGGTATATGATTTTCAAGAGTTTCATATCAGAATTTATATACTTAAAATTTTGTAAATATATGTGAATTTAACAAAAAAATTATGGAAATTATTAAATCTTTAATATATAAAAATATTAAAGTAAGACAAGGCTCATCATAATGAAATATTATGCGAAAAAAACATTTGACTTGTGGTTTTATATTTTATTTTTTATTTTTTTTTAATTTAAATTTTGATACAAAATACAATGATCCTACAAGGATAAATTAATAATAATAATAATAAACTACATAATCTATGACTGTGTATATAAAATGTACACATATGAAATAAAAACAAAAACAAAATCTTGTTATGTGTTTATGAACACCTAAAAACGAAAACAATTTAAACTAAAAAAAAAAATCCTTGAAAAAATAATTTTTTTTTTTGTCTGAAGATTTTTTTTATCCCATTATTTATTATTGTGATAATATTATACATACATAATATACATATATTATGTATATCTTTCTACATAATTCTGAAAATAAAAATTATTTTATGCAAAATATAATCTACAAAATCTAGTCACTAAATCTATATACGTATGATTTGAGGAAAGAATTTTAAATACCTATTTTAGCAGTGATTTTTTTTTTTTTTTTTTTTAATAAATAAAATTTGCACAGATTTCATTTTCGTTATTCTTATATAGTAAGTAAGTATAATAAAAAAAAATATATAATGTTAACTAATTAACCTGAATTTGTTTTTTTAATTTTTTTTTTTTGTTTTAAATAATTGCAATAAATATCCTAATTTTAACTATGTATGATTTTCCTACTTTGTAGATGACTAATTTTTCTTGAAATGTTTCATCTATTAGGCCGACGTAATATATACTGACATAATTGTATATACGTATAATGCGTTCCGTGGGTGATTTTTAGACTCCCACACCGCCCAATAATCGATTATTGTAAGATTTTTTGGTTACGGCCAGTGTTATTAAAAAAAAAAACCTTCATCACATTCGACCAGTGCAAAATCCCAATTTTCCGCACATAGGCGCCCGCATGATTTTTTCTAGGGGGGCGGGAGGCAAAAAAAAATGTTTTATCAGCTAATAAATATGTTTTCCTTCAACGATGAATATAAAAAAAATCTGTTGAGAATTGAGTTACATGCGTATCTTATATTAATCTTTTCTTTATTAAAAGTAAAAAATAACTATCATAAACTAACATTTTTAATAAAAGATTTCACTTTCTCGATTAGATAATAAAAAAACAAATAAAAAATAAATATTTATTTATTTTTATTTTATTTTAGTTTTTAGGTAAATCAATTACAAAAAAACTTACTTATATAAATAAATATATATATATATAAAGAAAAAAGAAACCAGATACATTTTTATTTGTTATTTTTCAAAGAGAAAGTGCAACCTTCTTTTCTGCCTTCCGAATCGTTCCAAAACTTTCATTAACTCGCCATTTAGAAAAAAAAAACAAAATCAACGAACATATTTCCGACGTAGTTCACGCGCGTATGCGACAGAAAAGACACATTATATGAAACTTTTTGACGCGTGTTATACTCAAACACGTAAATTGTACTTCACCTGCGTAAAAGTAAAAAAATAAATCTTTTATATTTCTACACCATAGATATTTCTACACCATAGATATTAAGAAATGCAATTGCTTTATTTTTTTGTAACTGAATGGCGGTCGCAGGCAAAATACTCCAATTGTGATTTTCTTTTTTACGTCGTGTGGCATCGTTTCGTAAACTCGCGTGAACTTCTTCGACAATGTCTCTAGCATAAAAGTAACCAGAAAAGGACTTCTTTTTTCATAAATGTGTTGCCCTTTACTAAGCGAAATATGAAAAAGGAATATCTGGAATACCGTGCATGTACAAATTCCAAAATTTATAAATATTTTTGTATTTTTACCCGAGACTCAAAAATCGAAAAATTGAATAATTTATTTAAAACAATTAAATGACATAAAAATCTGAAAAAAATAAAATCTAAAATTTTTAATTTAAATGTTCTCAAAATTTCTTAGCGCATTAAAAAATGAAATTTTAAGAGGAAGCACGGGTTCTTATAAAAAAGTTATTGTGATCTTTTAATCTTTTTTTTTCATTTAATAAATGACAAACATTCTAAAATTATTCAAATTAAAATCGTGTTTCTAGTTCGTACGAGTTTAGTGTTTAGGTCTCATCGCTGATTAAGTTTTATTTTCTTCCTCAAAGCCAGGGGCGAGGCCAAGGCCCCCCCCTTGCCCCCCTCCCTCCGGGCGCCTATATTCCGCATATAATTAAATTAAATTAATAAAAATTTCTTCCTCTGTCTGTCAAATTGTGGGTACATATATTAGAGAGAAATAATAAAGGAATAACTTACGTTTTTTTTTGTTCTATAATCAAGTTTCAATTTTTTTTTTTGAAAGAAATATCCTCGAAAAATATATGTATAAAACTACTAAAATTTTGAATTAAAAATAGTAAACTTTTATTTTTATCCTTTTAGTAAAAAAAAATAATACGTAATAAATTCTTTTTTTTTTCGTTAATATTCCTTTTAATTGTAAATGATTATTGAAATTTTTTATTTATTTTTTTTCAAAATTTGAAGGGAAATTGCTAAATTAACAAAAATCCTTTGAAAAAATCAACACAGTTTAAAATAGATGTACCAATAAGAGCACAAATAAAAAAAAAACTTCAAAAAAAAGCAAACACCTGATGTGTTTACCGGTGTATATATTTTATACATAAATAAATAAGGAAAAAAAAAGGAAAATTTAATGTTATCCTTATCAAGGATTTTATTTCCTCCTTCTATTTATATTTTTGAACTTAATTATCCGTTATTTTATTTACCCAAACATAATTTCGTTATTTATGTATATATGAGCCCCAATGATAGGGAAGAAATATTGTTTGCAAATAAATATTTCCAGATGATATCATAACTATATATGTATATAGCAAATAGAGTGAAGAAGAAGAACTTTCAAAACAAATTTTTTGTTTAGAATCTTGTAAAAATTGTAAAACTCATGATCATACTTTCGCTTTTATGAAAAATTTTTTAGCCAAAGAACTGAAAAAAAAATATAAAACTATTAACTTTATAAAGTTACTGCAAACCAGCGATCACATAGAATCAAAAGGGCTTTTTTATATTTATATTTTTAATAATATTATTTTATGTTTATCTTCCTATAAAAATAAAAAAAAAAAACAAAACAAAAACCTTAATCTTTTTCTGCTAAAAATGTGATAAAAACAAAAGCAGAACTTAATTTTAATGGGTAAGTAAGTTGCTTTAGTTAAATGACCACAAAAAAAAAATTAAGACAAAATCAAATTTAAGAAAATGATTCTTTATTTTTTACGATACCTACAATAATTAAAATAAACACCTTTCTAAGCTTAAAATAGATTTTACCCTCAATTTTAATAAAACTAAAATATGAAAAAGAAAAAAAAAAAATAAAATAAAATAGGATTAAATTAAATAGATATTTTTTGGGGAAATTTATGGTCGTTATGTAATACAGTGTGAAAATTAACTATAAGGACTACTATATTAGAGATAAGAAAATAAAAATTTTCCGTTTAAAGAATAATAATTTAATAATTTTTATCTAATTGTCGCCAATCTCGACTCAATGTTCGCTGATAGTACGTAGTGCAATAAACTAAGCAAATTTATTGTTATTTGTTATGAATAAATAAACTTCACAGTTTTTTTTCCACGAATGTTTTTTTAGATTCTGAGTTCTTCCAGCAGTGCTTTTATAGCCGCTATTAGTATAATATTTCTACATTAACTCAATATAACTGATGGAAATGTCTGAAAGAATTTCAAATTATTTCAACTTTTACAATGTATAATTTTATAAGGGGCATTCACGCGCCTATAACTTACATTGAGTATCATACTGATTGAAAATATCAAAATTTATTCTCAAAAAAAAAATAAAATAAATGAAAAAATTACAAAGATCCTATTTCTAATGTAATAAATCTAAAAAAAATTAAATACATATTCGTATAAAAAGATAATTTTTTTTTATTATTTACGTAAACATGGATTTTCAAATTTAATCTAAATCTGTCGTTGAATTTAAAAGAAGAAGCAATAGAAAAAAAAGAACACATATTTGCTGAAGGCAAATTTACACAAAAATATATAAAAGTAAACAAAAAAAAATAAAAATAAGCACAGCAAATAAAATATTTTTTAAGAAATTTTATTCTTTTTTTTTTGTTATTCAGAGGAAATGAAACGATAAAATATTTCTAGTTTTCCCTTTGATATTTAGTTTATTTTTTTTTTCCTCGCATTTTACATATACCTATACAAAAATTTTTTCTGTTAAGATTATATTATTTTTCAAACAGAATAACACAAAAAAAAAATAAAAATCCACCTAAATTGACATAAATTGTACATATATAATGTTGGTCAGAAAAACTTATTTCCATTGTGTCTCCACATGAAGCACCGAAATTATATAGCTATTCAAAATAATTTTTTTTTTGCCTTTTAGTTTTAAATTCATATAGCGTAAAAACATCACATAGATATTTCGTTATCTATCTTCTATATGTTTGAACCCATATGGTGTTAAAGATAGAATAAAGTTATTATTTCTTTAAATATATGAAGAGGCCCAAAATGTTTACACTAAAAGAAATCATAGAAGAACTATTATTACAAAATTTCACAATAAAAAAATGTGAAAATTTTGGAGCCACTGTGGCTGTATTTCTCACTCCTTATACTAACTAAAAATGTATTAAATATCACAAGATATACATACACAGATGAAAATATTCCAATTTTTAATCCCCATTTGCATGCCCCATTTGCATGCCCCCTTTGCATGCCCCATTTGCATGCTCCCTTTGCATGCCCCATTTGCATGCCACTGTCTCATCCTAAAATGGAAGCAATATAAATTTCAGATTTTTAAATTAATTTTCTCTGAAATTGTTCTAAAAGCTAAAAGTTAATAAAAAATAAAAATAAAGTTTGCTTCGTTTAATTTTCGATAAAAATCATTTAAACATTAAGTAGAATTATTATTGATATGAAATGCTAACAAATGCATTGAACTTCAAATAAACTCAATCAAGAATTAGCAATTTCGACATTTTTATTTCTTTTAAAGGTAATTTTTTTTTATACTATTATTATTATTTTATTATGTTTAAAATCACTCACTTTTATTTTAAAATAAAATTAATAAATTTTTAAATAATTTTTCGCGGGAAAATTTACCGCCACTACTGTTAATTTTGATAATAATAAATCACGGTAACGAATATAATCGAATTAATGTTAAATAGGTTTCCAGTAAAAAAATAAATTTAAATTTAATTTAAAAACAAAAATCATTTTCAAACAAAAAAAATAAAATCTTAAAATAAATAATCAACATAAAAATTGCTAATATTGTAATATAATTAAAACAAAAAAAAAAAGAAATAAAAAGTAAAATTATTACTTTCAAAGAAATTAATATGAAAATTTGGAACAAGAAATTCAATGATGTGGCGCGTTTGAACCTTTACAGGTGACTGAAATCAAATGAAAATATTATGCATTTTCAACATGTTTGTAAACAAAAAATTTTCCATTATTAGTGTAAAAGAAATTAAAAATAAAAAGATAGATGAAATTTTTTTTCTTTTTTTTTTCGATAAAAATTATAGATTGTGGTAAGTGAATTTGTGGAAGGTAATGGATATCTCTAATATAAAAATAATACCTACTAAAGGAAAATGTTAACAGAGAATTATTTTAACAGACAACAATTTGGTATTAAACATGTAATAACCGAAAAAGAGAAAAAAGTAAAAACATTGCTATGCGCATAACATCCACAAGAACAACAATCACAGTCAAAATAACAAGAAAAATATTTTGTAAACAAGATAACTACACAACACTATAGCTATTATTGTATAAAAGAAAAAAATAATAATAAAAATAAAAGAAAAATATTATAAAACGTTAAAAAAATAAGAGAAAAATTAACAAAGCATATGCTAAGGTTTTAATTTTTGTTATAAAAAAAAAAAAAAGATTTGTTTTTCAACTATTAAGAAATCAAAATAGGGTGCAAAGGTTGTAGGTACATTTCCGTTTATTTATTTTTTTTGTTTTCTATTAAATAATAGTTAAAGTTAGTTATTATTTACTACTATTGACTACTATACAACTATTGTAAATTCTATAGTTCCGTAAGTACATACATTATGTAAATATTTTAATAATCAGAATTTAATTTTACTATTTTATTTATTAGAGGAATGATAAACATGGACTATCACTGTTATAATAAACATTTTATATAGAATCATAAGTCAATTAATAAAAGTAGCTTGTATAACCAAATAGTTTTATCCTTAAATAAAATTATTATCTTTTTTTTATTTAAAATCACTAAGCACTTATTAATTTATTTTAAAAACGTCTAACTCGGTCTAACTCCTTCCAATGCCCGATATTGAATGAATTATCAATACTTCTATATCCTTAATTATTCACTTACATAATTTCCTACATCATTCCTACCTATTTTTTTAATATTTATTTCTATTATAATATTCTAATTACTCATAATATTTTTCCTATACATACAAACATTACGTGATCACTTCTAACTGCCTGTTTAAATTAATAATACTCAACTCACTGTTATTTTCAAATAATTTATTTTTTAGCTAAACTGATCATAATAAATTCCCTATCATAATTTAGGAACATTTTCTTGACATAACCGATTGGAAGGAGAAAGCTTTTTAAAGTGCTTTAGTAATTAATAACTTATTATAACTATAGACCGAAAAACAGTCGGGATTTTACTGTCATTATACTTGTAATAAATATTAAATAATAAAAAAATAAATCAAAACAGATGGCTTAAAAAAAATAACTATAAATAACTATATGGCTAAAACTTTTTTTCAAAGTGGAAATTCTTTAATCAGAGGTAAATGAAAAGCACTTCTCGTAAGAGAAACAGATAAAATTCCTTTGATATGATTTGTCTGAATCTTATATTTGTGTAGTAATGTAGTATACATTTATACCATAAGTTGTAATTTCCATAACAATTGAATTTAATTTAGAGAACTATTTCAATGGTATTTTTCAGTTTTTGTATGAAAATTTACATAAACGTAATTGAATTTGAACTAAAATTACTTACGAAAGTCAAAAATAATGGAAGACATTTTTATTTTTAAAAATAATAACTATGTTTAGTTTAAAATTATTTTTATTTTGAGTCCTAACTTGCCATTTACACAGGATGTTTTCGAAGATTAAAATCAAGATTTTTTTTGACTGTGTGTAAAAGTTGTATAAAACGAAAAAATCTTGATTTTTTTTTTTTTTTTTTTTTTTTTTTTTCCCTTATTCCACGAGGGAACATAGGTCGCTAACTTGTGCTCTCCATAGAACTCTATCTTGGGCTTTTTCTGTTATTGTCTCCCAAGTCTGATTATGTAATCTCATCTCGGATTCTACCGTTCGTTTCCACGTTATACAAGGCCTTCCTCTACGCCTTCTTCCATTTCGCGGACTGTATGCTAGTCCTTGTCTTGTTATTGCCCCTACTGGTCTTCTAAGTGTGTGACCAATCCAGCTCCATCTTCTTTTCTTAATTGTTTCTTCTATTGTTGCCACTTTCGTTATGTTCCATAGGTCTTTGTTACTAATCCTATTGGGCCAGAAGATTTTGCATATGATTCGCAGGCATTTGTTGACATATGTCTGCAGCTTTTTGATATTATTTTTCGTAATTCTCCAGGTTTCACAACCATATAGAAGTACTGACTTGATGCTTACGTTGAATATTTTTATCTTTGTATTGCGTGTAATTTGAGCTGATTGCCATATCTTATACATTCCTCCAAATGTTCTTCTTGCCTTGGTTAGTCTGTTTTGAATGTCTTTATCTGAACCACCATTCATTGCAATTGTAGTTCCTAGGTAGGTGAATTCCTCTATGTCTTCTATTGACTCTTGATTTATCCGGATAGCATTGTTGTTTGTATCATTGATCCTTAGCATTTTTGTCTTGTTTATATTGATTTTTAATCCCATTTGGACAGCTTTATTATTTAGAGCATTGATGCTATTCTGCATATCATGCCAGTTGTTGGCTATTAAGGCAATGTCGTCGGCATAGTCTAGGTCTGTTAGTTTTCCATCCATCCATTCTATGCCTTCCATTTTTTTCTGTTTCTTTCTTATTTAATAATTAAAAAACAGCTTCAATAGTTTTTATAAATTTTATTAAATTATATAAAATACTGTTAAATGATATCTTTCAATATAAAATTAATTTGCATTAGAATTAAAATGAATACGACCTTTTTATTACTATGCTGAGAGGTAGACTGATCTGATGATCTTTTAAAATATAACTTTTCAATTCTTAATAAATACAATGCAATTGTTATACAAAAAATAAACGGAAAACATTTTATAAAAAGGTACATGTACAAGGTGTATGTATATATCACACTTTTCCCCTCTTAAAAAAAAATCCTGGAGAAATAAAATTCTGAAAATCTTTGTAAAAGAAGACACAAAAAAAAATTTACTTAAATTTAAATCTATCAGGAATCTTAGTATCTCTTTTAGAACGTCTTAAACTTAAATAATCATTATTCCTTTCTTTTGGAAGTATAACATCTACTGCTTTATTTTGATTATTATTTACACATTCGTCAGTCAGTCTATCACAACTCTCTAAATCTTTAGTTTTTACATCAGTAGTTAAAATTTTATCATTTAAGGAAGAAAATCTAATTTGATTTTCATGAACGAATTTAATTATTCCATTAATTTTTATTAAGTAAGTTAATTTACTACAAACTTTTGTTACTTGTGCTGGTATCCAGCGAACAAAATTTTTAAAATGATTTCTATATACAACTAAATCTTCTTCCTTAAATTTGTTTTTCAAATTTAAATTTTTTAATACATTTTTTGTATCTTTTTCATTTACAATAATTTTCGATTTTTCACAAAATTTTTTACTAAAATCAATATTTTCTTTAAATTTAGGATTAACATAATCTAAACTAGCTCTTGGTTTATAAGAAAAAACTAACTCAACTGGGCTTCTTGATGTTGATGTGGACGGCGTATTTCTATCATTATACAAAAATTTTTCTATTTTTTCTTGAAGTGATAATGAATTATTCTTATCTAAACAAAATTTTACTAAAACATTTTTTACATCCTGCACCCCTTTTTCTGCCAGTCCATTTGACTGAGGGTGATAAATAGGAGAATTCAAAACTTCAATATTTTTTTCACTTAGAAATTTTTTAAAAATAAATGAATTAAAAGGAGGTCCTGAATCGCTTACCAATTGACGTGGAAAACCAAAAACAGAAAAAATTCGACATAAAATTTTTAAAGTTTTTTGAACATTAGAACCGTTCATTAAATAAATTTCTTTATATTTGCTAAAAGCATCTACTAAAATTATAAAATATTTACTTTGGAATGTAAAAAAATCAATATGCACCCGCTCGAATGGATATTGAGCTAGTGGCCACTTGGTATTTACAATTTCTTTTTTAACTTTAGAAGTTATAACACAAGTTTCACATTGAGCTACGAAATTTTTTATATCGTTATCAATCGAAGGCCACCACACATAAGAACGTGCAAGCATTTTCATTTTTACAATACCATAATGATTTTCATGTAACAATTTTAAACATGATTTCCTCAAGCACTCAGGAATTATTATACGATTTGCATAAAATACACATTTATTGTCACAGGACAGACTATTTTGAACTTTCTTATAAGACATTAAATTTTCAGACAATTTTTCAGGCCAAGATTTTTTATTCAAAATTTGGAAAACTTCACTTAAGTTTTCGTCATGACACATATGACTTTGAATTACAAACATGTTTACAATTGGACTATCATTTTCATTAAAATAATTTATACCAAGTGGTTCAATTTCTGTATTTTGCAAAATAGGCAATCTAGATAAAGCATCTGCGTGAGCTAAATTTTTACCTTTACGATAAACAATTTCGTAATTGTATGTAGATAAAATTATGCTCCAACGCACCAATCTAGATGCTGCAACCGCCGAATTAGATTTTTTTGGGTTAAAAATTTCCTTTAAAGCCTGATGGTCAGTACATAAAAGAAATTTTTGACCGTACAAATAATTATGAAATTTTTTTAAAGCAAATACTATTGCCAATGCTTCTTTATGTAATTGTGAATAATTTTTTTCAGCCTCATTTAATGAGCTAGAAATGAACATGACAGGTTTTTCACAACCATGGACTTTATGCATTAAAACTGCACCAACCCCGTAAGGTGAAGCATCAGTTGCAACGACAATAGGCTTTTTTGGATCATATAATTCTAATAAATTTTCATTTGACAACCACTTTTTACTTTCTTCAAAAGTTTTTTGACACTCTTTTGACCACACAAATTTCTGAGCACTGAGAAGATCATAAAGTACACGTAATTTACCAGACAAATTTGGAATAAATTTAGAATAAAAATTAATTAAACCGAGATATGACTGTAATTGTTTAATATTTTGTGGAGATGGAGCTTTTACTAAAGCATCCAACTTTTCCGGATTTGGACTTAAACCTTTGTCTGAAATCATATGACCTAAATATTTGACCGACGTGACTAAAAATTTTGACTTTGACAAATTAATTTTAATATTATATTGATTTAAACGTGACAAAACTTGAAATAATTTTTTACGACATTCTTCGATCGTTTTTCCACCAATAACCGTATCATCTAAATAACAAAAAACTTGGTCTAACCCTACTAAAATTTGGTCCATTATAGATTGGAAAATAGATGGAGCACTTGATACTCCAAAAGGAAGACGATTGAATCTAAACAATCCTTTATGAGTATTAATAACTAATAACTCCTGACATGACTGATCAACTGATAATTGTTGATATGCTCCTTGTAAATCTAAAATGCAAAAATATTTGCAATTTGCTAAATTAGCGAAAATATCTTCGATTTTTGGTAGCGGATAATGTTCAAATTGTATGCATTTATTGATTTTTACTTTACAATCCATACATATTCGAATTTCGCCATTACTTTTAGGTACTACTACAATAGGAGTAGCCCATTGACTAAATTTAACCGGTACTAAAATATTTTCGGATACTAAACGATTAAGTTCTACATCAACTTTATCGCGTAATTTAAAAGGAACGCTATAAGCGCAATGGAAAATTGGAATTTGATTTTCTTTAAGTACAATATTTGCCGTAAATTTTTCTATTGGCTCATTTTTTTCAAAAGAAACTACTCTAGGATAATTTATCTTAATTTCGCTTAACAATTCATTATCACTTTTATCTAAATAACTAATACTATTAGAAAAATTTTCATACCATTTCCGCCAGTTAGGAAAAATCACATTTAACCAATTTCTTCCAAGTAATGCTTTTTTTGGACTATTCCCTTTTACTACAATTAATTTCAATTTAAAACAACCGACATTTCCGTCCACATTCACGTCAATACTGCCCAATTCACCAATTTCATTACCTAAAACAGAAAACAAATTATGACATGACTTTTCTAATTTTAATTTATTAAATTTTAACTTAAACTCATCTTCTGACATAATGGTGACTGCAGCTCCAGTATCGACTTCAAATGTTGTTGACACATTATTCACATAAAATTTACATTCAAGTGGTTGATTCACTAACTCATTAGTTACTGATTTAACCATATTTTGACTTTGTTGACTGACAATATTTCGACCTTGACTTTTTCGACAAACCGCTGACGTATGACCAAACTTTGAACAAACAAAACATTGCCAATTGTGCTTTTTTGCTGGACAATCTTCGACTTGATGACTAATAAAACAACGTTTACATCTTTTTTTGTTCTCATTTTGATGTGAGTTATTTGATTGATTATTTGATTTTGAAAAATTATTTGAATTTATTGACGACTGATTTTTTTGTGTTGATTTATTTGAATGAGCCTTACCTCTCAGCGACTTATTTTTAAAATTTTGTTGTTGAATTGCTTGAATTGGCTGAATTTGTAGCGATTTTGACGTATTTTGAGACAATTCTCGATTAATTGCAATTTTAGTATATTCTTCGAAACTTAGATTATCTTTATTTAATAACTCAGCTTGAATTTTTTCGTCTCTTAACCCAGTAATGAATCGATCACTGAGTGCATCATCTAAAATTTTTAATTTATATTTTTGCACTGTAGCCGTTTCGGTACTTGGAATTATGTCTCCAAATTCACACGATTGAGCTAGTGTCTTAAGACGCACAATAAATTCACTTATTGGCTCACCTTCTTCTTGTTTCGCTTTATGAAATTTAAATCTTTCAGCTCTTTTATTATTTGTAGGAGCGAAATGGTTTCTTAAGATCGTGATAAGGTCTTCAAATTTCTTCGTGCTTGGTAAATCTGGAACAGTTAATGACATTAGCAATTCTTGAATTTCTGCACCACAAATTGTTATAAATAATGGTGTCAAATTCTCATCTTTAATCTCATTAATTTTTATAAATTGACGAAGTCTGTCTTCGTACGCTTTGAAATTAGCTCCACTCACAAATGGTTCAACGTGACCAAGAAATTTTGACATTTTACCTTACTTTTACCCGCAAATTCGATTTTCCTCGTCGCCACTTTTCTGTTTCTTTCTTATTTAATAATTAAAAAACAGCTTCAATAGTTTTTATAAATTTTATTAAATTATATAAAATACTGTTAAATGATATCTTTCAATATAAAATTAATTTACATTAGAATTAAAATGAATACGACCTTTTTATTACTATGCTGAGAGGTAGACTGATCTGATGATCTTTTAAAATATAACTTTTCAATTCTTAATAAATACAATGCAATTGTTATACAAAAAACGGAAAACATTTTATAAAAAGGTACATGTACAAGGTGTATGTATATATCACACATTTCTCTTGAGGCTAACACTATGTTGAACAATGATGGGGACATGATACATCCTTGTTTTACTCCTGTTGTTATTTGGAAAGGCTCACTATACTTGCCGTTGTGAAGGACTACATTTTCTGCATTATTATACATGGATGTTATTAGTCTTATATATTTTTCGTTTATTCTTCTTTTCCTTAGAGAGTTCCATATAGCTTCTCTTTTTATTGTGTCGAATGCCCTGTAGAAGTCTACAAATCCTACATATAAGGTTGCCTGCATTTCCACTGTTTGCTCTATGATAATTCGTAGTGTATTTGTTTGATCAGTGCAGCTTCTTTTTGGTCTGAATCCGGCTTGATTATCTCGCAGTGTCCCTTCTATGTTTACAGATATTCTATTCACTATTATAATTGCCATTAGTTTGTTTATTGTATTGAGCAGTGTAATGCCTCTCCAATTACCACAATCACGTAGGTCACCTTTCTTTGGCAGCTTAACTATTATTCCTTTTTTCCATTCTTGTGGTATTCTTTCATTGTTCCATGCATCTAATATGAACGGCGCTATGTTTCGGCGCTTTGCTCTGGACATATCTTAAGTAGATCCGCTTGTAATCCATCTCTACCAGCTGCTTTGTTATTTTTTAGTTTTCTTATTGTTTTACTGATTTCACTGATATCTGGTTCATTGACTTCTTCATTGTTCATCAGAGAATTATTTGATGGTGTATTATCGCTATTATTATTGCTATTTATGTTACTGAAGTATTCATGCCATCTTCTTAATTGGTCTTCATTGTTTGTCAGTATGTTACCAGAAGTGTCTTTAATCAGATTATTTGTTTTCTTAGCATTGTTGGTTAATTTGTTGATATTCTTATATACACTTCTGATATCATTTTTTGCTGCATCTGATTCTATGGTTCTCGCTATGTTGGCAAAGTATCTTCTTTTATCTTTTCTTGCTCCTTTCTTAACATTTTTGGCAATTTCTCTGTATTTTGTTCTATTATCCATATTATCATTTTGTATTATGATTTGATGCAGAGTTTTACGCTGAGTAATGAGATTCCAAGTTTGGTCTGAAATCCATGGTTTTCTTGTATTTTGTTGTACTCCTAATATTTCTTCGGCTGTTTGTTGAAACTTTGAGCATATTTCTTCCCAATTATTTGTGTTGGATAGTGTTCTACTGCTAAGGGCATCTGAGAACTGACTTGCTTTGCATGTTATAGCAGCTAAGTTGATTTTTTTCCTTAATTGCTTTTTAGGTCCATATCTAACTGGTTTAAGGTTAAGTTTAGTGATGATTAAATTGTGATCAGTGTACATATCGGCTCCTCTGTATGATCTCACATCTTCCATTGAATTTCTCCATTTACCACTTATACATATATGGTCAATTTGATTTCTTACTCTGTTATCCGGTGACGTCCATGTATATTTGTGTATGATCTTATGGGGAAATATTGTACCGCCTATTACTAGATTATGTGTTTGGCATATCTCTATTAATCGTTCACCATTATTATTCATTAGTCCTAATCCATGTTGGCCCATTACATCTTCATTGCCTATATTATTATGCCCAACTTTCGCATTGAAGTCTCCGGCCATGATGATGATGTCTTTGCGTTTTACTGAGTGTAGGACTTGAGTTACCTGATCGTAGAACATGTCTTTATTATCTTCGTCTGTGTCCTCTGTTGGTGCATAGCATTGAATTACACTTATATTTCCTTTCTTATGAGTGAATCTTGCTGTAATTATTCTCTCATTTATCGGTTTCCATTCAATTAGACAGCGGGCTATTTGTTTGGACATTATTATTCCTACTCCTTTTTCGTGTGTATTCTGACCTGAGTAGATTAGTTTGTTGCCTTTTAATGTTGTCATTTCACCATGATCTTTCCATCTCACTTCGCTTATGCCTATCATGATTTTAGTCTGGACTAAAAATCTTGCTGTCAAAAAAAAAAAAAAAAATGAAAATAAACAATTTAAAAATTGAAATTTCAAAGATAAAAAAATAAATAAATGAAAAACTGAAAATAAAAAAAAGTAATTTTTGATTGATTTTATTTTCAATATATAAATATAAAATTAAAATTAAAATTTAAATAGATTTTAAAAAGAAAAAGATTTTAATCCAAACTAAAATCTAGATTTTAATCTGGACAGTGAAAATTATTTCGGAGATTTTTACGAAAATACATTCAAAAAAAATCTTAATTTTAATCTTCGAAAACATCCTGTATAAATGGCAGGACAAATATATATTTCGAAAATAAATTTTATAGAGATTTCATTTAAAACAACACTAAATTTGAAATTTAATTTTAAACTATTACCTACTTGTTTTGTGTCAGCAAACTTATAGTCCAAGAGCTCGCAACGTAAGAAATCACGTGATTTTAGCAAGGCTCATTTTTTAATATATTGTTCCAGACTACAGTACAAGACGCATACGGGTAGTCTGGCAGTCAGATGACGTTGCGTTTACCCGTGAGAGCAGAGCCAGGTAGGTAAAAAAAACGCAAAATTACGTGATAATAGCAAAATTTCTTTTTATGTCATTTGTTTGTGCTTATTCTGTGAAATGTTAATCCATCATTGCCAGACGGCTCTGGCGTTGTTAAGACCGTGACAGACCTTGATTTATAACAAAAAAAAAAATAATTTTCACGTCATTTTAGCAAGGCTGAAATTTTTATATGTTATATATTGGATCTTATACAGATTATATGCAATTTGCCAGACGGAAATACCGTTGCTAAATGGATGCCAGACCTATTTTAACTCGTGCAGAAAATACACAAAATAACGAATTGAAAAAGTTGAGTTGTGATTTTTTATAAAATTTATTTTTGATAAAAAATTCCAATAAACTTTAATTATTTAGCTATTACTTAATCATAAATAGTATCACAAAAAAATAGCGCATTTTCAAAATCTTCATCGTCGTCACTGCTGTCATAATTATTATCATCATTTTCACTATCTTCTTCATCGTCTTCAGTGTCTGTGGATGTGCTATTTATCTTCTATCATTTGGTTTTCTGCAGAGAAAATTCAAGGTCGTGAAGAATATATTTTAAATATGTAAAGTTTTATGTAGGCAGTTAACTGATTCTCAAACTCAAGACCAATTGACACCATATTTGGACCATTTGTTACTAGGGTATATTAAGTTTGGACCCGGTAGGTTTCGTTGGTGGTATACAAAAATCGAGATATCTCATCACCAAAGCCGCCTATTGGGCCCAACCTTAAGAGAAATCTTCAAGCATAACATGGTACAAATATGACGTCGATTGGTCCGGCAATTCTTGAGTTTTGGAAATACTTATTACGCATATAAGATTTTTATGCTTTAAAAAAAAAACTAGAAACACTTTTTTTTTAATTCAAAATAATGAAAATTTCATTTATTATAATTTTTTTATAATTAAAAAAAAAAGTTCACAAAGAACAATAAAATAATTTGCAATTGCCGGAGCTAGTTTATTTAAAGTTAATTTTTTTCTTTTGTTCATTAATTTGTGGTAGCATTCCAACAGCCAACATCACCCGTTATTTTGCTAGGCGGGGTCTTCAATACGTACTTTCCTTGTAAGACTTAAATAGGTCTGGCATCCATTTAGCAACGGTATTTCCGTCTGGCAAATTGGATATAATCTGTATAAGATCCAATATATAACATATAAAAATTTCAGCCTTTCTAAAATGACGTGAAAATGATTTTTTTTTTGTTATAAATCAAGGTCTGGCACGGTCTTAACAACGCCAGAGCCGTCTGGCAATGATGGATTAACATTTCACATAATAAGCACAAACAAATGACATTAAAAGAAATCTTGCTATTATCACGTAATTTTGCGTTTTTTTTACCTACCTGGCTCTGCTCTCACGGGTAAACGCAACGTCATCTGACTGCCAGACTACCCGTATGCGTCTTGTACTGTAGTCTGGAACAATATATTAAAAAATGAGCCTTGCTAAAATCACGTGCCGAAAACGTTGCGAGCTCTTAGACTATTAGATTATATTTATAATACAATAGACGCATAAATAGAGTTAAACAACGGGAATCCCTAATTTGAAAAAATATCCTAATTTAAAAAAAAAACGGTATTCTAGAATCCCGGGAAAAATCATCGGAAATTTCGAGATTGAAAAATATTAAAAAGAAAAATTTACAATACAAATTAATTCATTTTACACACTATTACCAAAAAAATAGAAGCATTAAGAAGGGAAACGCAGAATAAAAATATTTTTAGACAAGGATAGTTTTGATTTTATATGAAAATTGGGATTTAAACGCGCCATGAAACTAAATTTTGGGATTTAAACGTGTCATCTAATTTTATTTCAAATAAAATAATGAAATTTATAAATAAAATATAAGTGACAAATAAAAATAAAAAATTTTAATAAAAAAAAACATTTTTTATCGTTTTCCTTCTTATAACTTCGCTACACTTCAGGTTACAAACACAGAATTCCATGTTTTGCACAAAAAAATGGGTTCGTTCTGTGTTTGGTACTTGGTTTGCTATATAAATTTTTTTTTTTTTTTTCATGGTTTGAAAGTAGGTTCGACACAAACCTAGAAACTTTACTACATAGTTTTATTGCATTTCAAAAAAAAAGGTATAGCCTGTCAATTTGCAGAAAATTAATTTTTTGTATGATAGTTGAGATAGTAGACCCCATTTTAAATCTTTGCCATAGGCGCCGCAAACTCTAGATACGGCTCTGGATGTATAGAAGAAACAATACTAAATAAATTTGGGATTGTCTGCCAATTCAAATTCATACTCAATAAAATTTAATGATTATCAAATTTAAATGAATTATTCAGAAAACCAAAATCCTCTTTTTATAACTGTATAAATGAATTGTATAAAATATATAAATCTTTTTTAATAAAATAAAAAAATTTAAACGATATTAAGTTAATTCCTCCAGGATATTTGAAAAATTCATTAAATATTTTGAATATTTCAATCAGTTTTTCAATGTGTAAGAAATGTGCAAAATATTGTTAAAAAAAACTGCAATAGTTGAAATTATTAATAATAAAATTTTTAATAAGGAAAAATTCTAATATACATTTAAGATTTTGAATCTTAACTAGTGGTTTTTCTAAGAACAATCTTTTTTGATTTGTTATCAATATGTGACTTGTTGTAGCCTTAGATGAGACCACCAATATAGTTACGAAATAAATTCTTAGTCAGTAAATATCTTCTAACTTTAATATTTATAGTTAAGCAGATTAGTTCCGTCGTAATATAATTTTTTAAAAAGTGAATGGTATTTTCCTTGAATTTTTCTTTACTACTTAAAAAAAAAATATAAATGGTTCCAAATAAATACAAAACTTAGTAGAAAAGGATAAGTTACACATTCCTTAAGCTGTGTACTAATATTTAATAAAAATAAAAAATAAAAATAAGTTAAATAATATTTGAACTTGAAAATTGAATATTGGTTCATATATAAAATTTTAAATAAGCCATTCATATGAATCTAAAATTTTATATGCTAAACTAAACGTTGCTAGATTTTTTTTTTTTTTTTTGTAAGGAAAAAGCCAGAAGACAGCCACAACGAAGATGAACATTGCTTCAAAACCATCTTAAAACTAAAATGAACCTATATATTTCAGAGCATTTCAATATCTTGCCTTACTTAATATGGTGTTTATTTATAAGTCTCAAACATTCAATTCTATTAGCCTGCTTCCGATATTGAAAAAATCACGCTTCGTGTCTGACTGGTAGTTATTTTCTGCATCGCATATAATTAGTAAACACTAAATTAATTCGATTGATTAAAAGGAAAATTGAAATGTTATCTTGTGTTCTGTGTGGAATTGATTTCTTATGGAACTTATCATAAAAAATATTTTGAATTTCTGAGTTGTGTACTTGATATAAATAAACAAAATGCGAAGCCCTTTTGGCATAATTTCAATTATTTCAAGTTTCTTACATCAGAAAATGATCAATATTATCATCGTTCATCTTACATCAGAAAATCAATTATTTTGTAAATTGACTAAGCTCCAGAAAGCGTTTGTTTGGTGAAAAAAAAAATTTAAATTTGCTCTTCATACTTTTAATTTCCAAAATTAACATTTAGCAAAAACTTTGTCATTGTCCTTGCTAAATTTTAATGCAATAGTTAAATCTTAATAGAAAATATAATTTTGTTAGTTAATTTTAGCTAACAACTAAATACTAAGTAAAGGTATTAAGATCCATATGCCTCAAACAAATTGTTTTAATGCTAACAATGCGCTTTTATGTTTGTGAAATTTTTATTGCAATTTTTATTAACAGGAAACTCACCGAATATGAAAATAAAATATAAATTATAGTTAATCGTTATTCAATATTTTCATTTAGTAAGACCTACACGAGTAAGACAGATTGACAGAATTTATTTTTTTTTTATTTCATAACAATGCAAAATTATATTCTACCTATTATTTCATTGTTTGTAATAATTGGTAAGTGAAATGATAATAGTATTTACGTCTATTTCAATTCTCCCTTTTTCGTATGGCAGGATTGTGGGTTAGATTGCTATTCTTCACTTCCATAAATTTATATCTATCAAAACTTTTCGTTAATGACTTCTAAAAATTTGTCTGACATTTTTTTTAATAATTATTTTCATTTCCAGTAACTTCCATGGATTTGTTAAGACGTCATGAATGTGTCAAAAATCCTGCCCATGATATTATAAGTATAAATTAAACTAATTTTGATATAAAAACAAAAAAAAATTTATTAAAAATATAAAATTTAGTAAAGAATAATGAATCCGATACTGGAGGTGCAGATATGAGTGTAACCACAACAGTCACATGGTTTCCAATTCACAAAAAAAAAAAGTGTTTTTCTTTTGAAGTCAAGGGTTTGGAAAATTATCATGTTCATTTTGGGTTCTTAGTAAATGATGAAATTGATGAGAAATTTTACATTTTTCTTAATGACCATCGTCGAACAAGTGGAATATATAAGCCAGTGGTTGGAGGTTATATTATTGATGAATATCAAACCCCAAATCTATTAACTCCAACGAAATATCGAGGATTTTGGATAACATGGTATAGAAATAAGCTTAAAATCGGACAATTTAACTCAAGCAACTCTTTTATGGAAACGAAGTTGCGTGATTTTGCTAGATTTAATCACATTGGACTAAGACAATGGCATGCAGGATATTCTGTTGCTAAAGTTAATAGTAAGTGTGGTTTTTTTGTTTGATAAATGTTAGTACGTTTGATTTTTTTGTAATTAAAAATAAATATAAAATTTTATTTTAGAATGTCACCAGTGTCCTTGAAAAAGAGACCTATCTTAAAAAATGCCAATGAAATAAAAAATGTTAACAATAAAAAATCTTTTTTTCATTTATTTGATTTTATTTTTACAAGATTAATTTGTTCTAAATTTTTATATAAAAAACTGAATTTATAGCAATGATTTAAAATTGTTTTTAATCGGAAAAATATCTAAATTAGAGAGCCAATTACAGATTTGGTAGTGTATTAGTCAAATTATTATCATTGATATATCGCAAATATTTGAAGTATATTTGAAAGCATTTGAAATATCATTATTGTCAAATTTACACTAGAAATTTGAAATTCAGAATTTTAAATTATTTTCGTGTTTAGGAGGATAATAAAATAACAAATTGTCGAAATTAACTTACATAAAAAATGTAGGTACACCAATTATTTTAGAATTTTATTTAGAAAGTCAAAATTGAAATAAGAATGGAGAACCAAGTAATTGTTGTAATTACTTGTACAACACAGACAATTTATTTTTTGTTTGTTCCGTAACTCTGTGCTCATGAATTTATAGTCAATAAAGTAGTTTCCGTCGAGTTATCTGAAGCTTTTATTGCATTGCAGATTTTAATAAGATATGAAATCTGTAAAAATTTGTACAAAAATCAAAACAAGATAAATACCATTATTGTCTTGATTATTTACTAGAGATATAATATTATGATCTGTATTCTATACCTACATAATGTACAACATTAAAGTTCAAATCAAAATAATTTTTTGTAAATAATAGATAATGTAGTTTTTTTTTAGTATATTATAATTACCCAAAGTTGTTAGAGTACGATTCAAATCACTTGACCAATCCGTTATGGAAACCCTTTCCAGTACAAAATTCCATACAAAATTTAGGGGAAATTATTTAAGAAAAAAGGCTCATGCAATTTTGTATGGAATTTTGTAATGGAAAGGGAAAGCTTTGCATAACGGATTGGTCAAGTGATTTGAATCGTACTCTATTAGAAAGTTATTGTTATCAAAATAAATACGAAAACAATACAAAAAGTTATTGCGATGTGATATTAATTTTAAAATTTATGAAGTTCGCAGATGTGATTTATAAAAGTATCAAAATTAAAATAAGTGATCTGTACCATATAGTTTTTTTTTTTGTGAACTAGGATGGATTGCTTATTTCTGATTTGAAATAATATTTTAAAATAAAATTATAAATTAGTTTTTACAATACGTTTATCGTATCTATACTTCTTATTTGAATGTGAACTCTTTTGTGCAAAATGTTTACATTAAATGAAATCATAGAAGAACTATTATTATAAAATTGTTCAATTAAAAAATGTGAAATTTTTGGAGCCACTGTGGCTGTATTTCTCACTCCTTATACTAACTTAAAGTGTATTAAATATCACAAGTCTACACAGATGCAAATATTCCAATTTTTAATTCCTATTTCCATGCCCATGTCATCTCATCTTAAAATGAAAGCAATATAAATTTCAGATTTTCAAATTAATTTTCTATCAAATTGTTTTAAAAGCTTTTGTTTTTAATAAAAAAAAATGAAGTTTGCTTCGTTTAATTTTCGATAAAAATCATTTAAGCATTAAGTAGAATTATTATTGATTGATATTATTTATTTTTATACTATTATTGTTATTTAATTATATTTAAAATTACTAACTTTTATTTAAAAATAAAATTAATGAAAATCTATCGCCACTACAGTTAAGTTTGATAATAATAAATCACGGTAACGAATATAATCGAATTAATGTTAAATAGTTTTCCAGTAAAAAAAAAAAATTTAATTTAATTTAAAAACAAAAATCATTTTCAAACAAAAAAAATTAAAATCTTAAAATAAATAAACAACATAAAAATTGCTAATATTCTAATATAATTATATAATTATAAACAAAAAAAACCAAATAGTTTTCAAATAAAAAAATTAAAATTATTACTTTTAAAAAAATTAATATGAAAATTTGGAACAAGAAATTCAATGATGTGCGCGTTTGAACCTTTACAGGTGACCAAAATAAAATGAAAATATTATGCGTTTTCAACAACTTTGTAAACAAAAAATTTTCCATGATCAGTGTAAAAAAAATTAAAAATAAAACAAAAAATTGTTTGCTTGTTTTTTCGATAAAAATTATAATGAATATCTCTAACATAAAAATAATACCTACTAAAGGAAAATGTTAACAGAGAATTATTTTAACAGACAACAATTTGGTATTAAACATGTAATAACCAAAAAAGAGAAAAAAGTAAAAACATTGCTATGCGCATAACATCCACAAGAACAACAATCACAATCAAAATAGTAACAAAATTATTTTGTAAACAAGATAACTACACAACACTAGCTATTATTGTATAAAAGAAAAAAAAAAAATAATAAAAATAAAAGAAAAATATTATAAAACGTTAAAAAAATAAGAGAAAAATTAACAAAGCATATGCTAAGGCAACAGTTCACAAACTTTTTCTCTGTTGTACCATCAATATACTTTTCTTGAATATATGTACCACTGTACATAAATATCAGAAATTTTTAAAATGATTAGCTACATTTTTTTACTATTATTTTTATTTACATAAAACCCTTTTATTTACAATTGAGAAAAATGTGGAGAAAATACCGTATGTATGTACATAGTAAGCAGTTAATGTGAAGTATGAAGTTGTTTGTTGACCATTAAATATGTAATATTAGGTTCAATTTCAGTTAATTTTAAATGTAAATTGGATTCAACCATAAAGGAAGTATAAATAGAGAAATTAGTCCCATACAAAAAATTCGAATAAAAAAAGTTAAACAAAATTAGATCAGACCCCCAAGCTTTTATTTTTGTTTAGAATATAGGTGAAAACACAATTGGGGCGACAACGACGGCGACAGCGATAGCGACTGTCAAAAACCATATATTTGTATGAGAATGAAACAATTGAGGCGATTTTTTTATATGAAAAATCGCTGTCGCCGTCGTCGTCGCCCCAATTGTGTTTTCACCTTATATCGCTATAACGAGAGAGCTTTATAGCTTTTAAAATATTTTTTATATAAAGCTTTTAAAAATAAACAAAATATTTCTTTTATTATGATTGTATTTTAATGTTTACTAGTATTTGTTTCTCTATGAAAAAAAAAATTGGGTTAGATAAATGTAAATAAAAAAATTATATTTGAAAGCAGACGCCGACGCGATCATATTTTTGGTCTCTGCGGCTTAGCAGCGATATTTTCAATTTTTTGGAACTGCTGCTAAAAAAAAAAATCATTGCTTGCTACTGCGTCGCTGATAATCGCTAAAAAAAAACCGTTAAAAAAAAAATCGAAAAAAAAAAAATTTTTTTTTTTCGTCGCTGCTTGGTTTTTTTTTTAAAACTTCTATGACTGCTAGCGATCGCTTTCACCTAAAAATTATTCGCTACTGCTAGGTTAAAAAACGTCGCTGCGTACCTTGCGGTCGCTCAAAATCTATGATTGCGTCGGCGTCTGTTTGAAAGCATTAATAAATTCATTTTATTTCATGTTTATTTACATATCGTCGGTCTCGTGCAAAAAGCACGAAACTGTAAGTTTGGCCGTTTTGAACTAATATTGTACAAGAAACATAAAAAAACTAAAATATGAATATGTTCAAAGTCGAAAGTTCTCATAAATTATCCGCAATGACTATTTCTATTTTCTCGAAAGTACCAAAACGTACTACAAAAAAAGAAAAAAAAAATTCAAAACCAATTTTCTCAAAACTATGTTTTTGCAGTTTCGTGATTTTTGCAAGAGACCGACGATGCTCACATTATTTTATATTATTGGAATAATGATTTTTTTTGTTCTTTTATTTTGATTTGTAAGGATACTTTCACTTTTTAAGAATATCCCTTTCAAAAATTTTGAGCCTTTTGTTATTAAAAGTGTTAATAACAAACTCCAAAAATTTAAATTTATGTTCATAACATTCGTCAGTTTCGGTGAACCAGAAATCATAATTTTGTTGCGTGCAAACAGCAATGTAATTGTATACTGTTTGTTAAAATTTTTTTTTTATAAACATTTTGATTAAAATAGTTATCAAAAAATTTTTTTAGTTAACTTATGATAAGAATTTTATAAATTTCAATGAAGACGAAGATACTAGTTTTTGAAAAAAAAAAAAAATCACAGATGCAAAAAATTGATATTAGCACATCACAACAATACATATTTAGACACATATTTTTTCATTTATTCATTATAGTTATGATTTTTCGCACAACTACATTCGAATTTTTATAAGTTGTGTAATTTTAAAACTAAACATCCTCAAAATTGAAAAAAATTAATGAGTATTAGAGAGAATAGAAAAGCTTTTTTGTATACATATGTTTTGGGGGTCTACAAAAATAGGAAAAAAAATAAAAACGATATTTTAAAAAGTTGTTTGACATAGTTACTCTATATTATACTTCCTTTATGATTCAACGTTTAAACGTGTTCTGTATTCATTTTTAATACTCAACATTGCCGAAAATCCAACTTCACATAAATATGATGAAACAAATGGCATCAAAAATTTCAGAGCTTTATCAGAAATTGCTTCATATTCAGATCGTCGTTGGAACCAAAATCACTTAAATTTTGCTGTTTAAATTAAAGTTTTAAATCAACATTACAAGAAATTTCTGCTAACAGTTCTTTTACTACCACTGAAAACGCATCTAAATTTTTATCAGAGAAAAAAAATGGAAGTGCGAGAATTTAGAAATTTTTTAATAGAAGAAACAATTAATAAATAAAATCAATAAATTTGTAATGGAAGAAAATATTGTACCACTGTCCTAAGCGTAATGTACCACTAGTGGTACGCGTACCACACTTTGGGAAACGTTGTGCTAAGGTTTTAATTTTTAATTTTAAACTTTTACTTGTTTTATGTTAGCAACTTTAAAATTAGATTATATTTATAATACAATAGACACAAATACCACAGCATCAAACTATTATATTAAAATTTAGTAAGGGCAGTTGAATTTTAATATGATTATATCTTAAGGATGTTTATGGAATATATAAAATTAAAATATCTGAAAGAATTTATATACCTAAGAAAGAATCATTTAATTTAAATCCGTAACTTTATTCAGTTTTGAATTTGGAATTAAAAAACAAATTTTTTACTAAGACATAATTTTTGCATTTGCATTTATTTTCTTGTAGATAATTAGTCCAGAAATTTAATAAATTATTCTTAATATTCTTTTAATTTTTGTCCTTGTCAATGTTATAAATTTGGTGCTAAAGCTTCATGAACATGATATGTGATCGCATTGTATCGAAATACTGTAAAAAAAAAAATTCTGTATATAAAAATTATGTATGGCAAAATTGCCTAAAATTAAATTTCCTTTCCAAAGATGAAAAATAATAATTTCCAATTATTTTATATAATATAAAATCAAATAAAATTGTTCAAAGATTTCCACTAACTATTGTCCAATAAAATTAATTTTATAACTTTTTTAAATAGAAATTTTAAGACTTTTACACCTTATAAAATTTATTTTATAATAATTAGATTACCAGGGTGGTGCGGGAAATTATTCAAAAAATTAAATTTTGTCTATTATTCAAATATTTTTTATTGTTTTATTCAAAAAAAGTTTTATTCAAAAAAAATTATAATGTTGGCTTTTTCTTTTTAATCTTTTTTTTTAATGTATTTCATAAAAATTTAAATTTTTAGTCAAATGAAATGCTAGTATCTGCATCTTTGATTATTGTAGTTTGCTGATACCCTCTGAATTCTAAAAGAATAATTTTTGTACCATCGGCCTTTTTAATTGCCTTTTTTTTCCAAGTTCCTATCTCTCGTTGAACTCTAGTAGATAATGGAACGACGATTGATTCCTTGGGTCTGGAGTTTTTCGTGATGCCTGCATCCAATAAAGTGGTGGTATAAGAGTGAATTTTTGGATGATCTGGGTCAATTTTCTTTGTTTGATCAATGTTATTTATTTCATCTTCAAACAGTTCTTTGGCATCAAATAGTGCAGAAGGCCAGGTATAAAATATCACAACTTTAAATCCATCTTCGGAGATTTCAAATTTTATATCACCTGCTCCAGAAATAATTGGAACAGCAACACACACAATGTCACAGTTTTCCGTGTGATCTGTGTACGTCCATCTACCAACTGGAGGATTTAAATATTCAACCAAATCTTCTTCTGGGCTAAAATCACTGGCTTGGATTTCAGGTGTATCTACAATTATACTGCCGCCTATTTGCGGTATTTCTTCATATTCTTTTGTAACGTTTTTTACTACAAAAATAAATAGTCAACTTTTATTATTTTAAACAATTAACTTACTTTCGGCCTACAATTTAATCCAAGTTTAGCTTTGGTCTTCCGAAATTTAGCACCAAATACAGCTGGGGAAAATTCCTGAAAAATTGTGTTTTTTTCGCGAACAATCTTAGGTGTATCACTTATTTTGATGTCGCCATTTTTAAACATTTTTTCCAATGCCTTTTGTTCGTCTCCTGCAGGAGACTCTTTCCAAATTTTATGTTGAAAATTTTCTTTTTCTCCAACACTTAAATTTCCTCGTTTTTTATTCGAATTCATTATTTAAGCAATTAATAACACAATATATATTAATAATATTTGCAATAAAAACATAAACGAAAAAAAATACTTTTTCCAATTTAAATATCAGAGTTGTCTTTTTGTTCTATTAGTTTGCGAAGCTTTTTACATGTTCTGCAATATGGAAACACCAAAACCCTTTTTTAAAATAAAGAAAAATAGAGACAAAAGATTGAACTTCAGAATAAAAAGACTATGAGCAATAAGGACTGTCAGCAATAAAAATTGTGGTGACTAAAATTTTTTGTAGTAAACAACAAAAAAATTTGTTATTACATTTTACAATAATTTTATCAAATTTTTAATTTTTAAAAAAAGTGGAATTTACGTTTTATTTCTGTAATATGTAATTTTCAATATAGCGAACTAACTAATAAATAATTATTTTGGGAAATATAAAATAAAAAGTAAGCAGACAACATAACTACAACGTATGTATAAATAATCATTTTCCCGCACACAAAACGGTTTTCCCGTACGTTTAATTTGCTTCCAACTCCTTACTACTTATAACTTAATTTCAACAGCCCCAAGATAGATTGTGAAAATAATATTAGTAAAAATTTGAAGAAGTTTTGAGGCACTATTTAACAAAATTTTATTTGTTGAAAAATATTAGTTTAGAGCACTGAAATATCATTTTAAAAAATGCGATTCCCGTGAGTTAAATCACGGGAAACGTATGTTTTCAAATGGGTAGATTTCTCGAAAGAAAGATTTTCATTGGATTTTTCTTTTTTAATAATATCAAAAAAAGTAATATGTGTTGAATAAAAATAATTTTAATCATTTTTGATTTGCATTTTGGCAAATAATTAGAAATAAATTTTGAACACATTTTCAGCAAATAAAAAAAAACGCTTTTTCAAATAAAGAAAAAAAAAAATCTAAATAATTAAGAATCTAAAAGTTTTCGAAAATTAAACCTTTTTTCATTAAATTGATGAACGCTTATGAAATTTTTGTTCAGTTTAAATCACAAACTTGGATTATGGTTTTCAACATAATTGTACCTGATGTACAGTACAAAAATTTTCAAATAATATTCTAAAATTATACAATAGGTATACAACAAAACATTCAAATACCTTTATTAAAACTAATTTAAAATATGGAACTATGCGTTTTTTTAATTATAAAGCATTTATTTATAAAAGTAAATTTATAAAATTGTAGTTAAAGTAAATCACTAAATTTTTCGTTACGAATATATCTTTCACCCCAATAATAAAATATTTCGGATTTGAGGCATAAATTTTACTCATGTAAATAACTCGTATTTTTATGTCCTACTGAGTCATTCCAATCATTTAGGTTTTTTACATATTTCCAATTCTTTTAAATCAATACACACTAAAACTTTTTTTTAATTATTCGTACATTTGTTGAAATACCTACTATTTTACTAAATTCCTTATTTTCATACTTTATTTAATATTGTTATATTTTAGTAATGAACTATAAAAGCAATTTGTTTTGGAAAATAGGACATTCCTACACAGGACATAAGCTAAAATCAAGTATAAAAATAGGGGCGCGACGATTTAGGGCATTTTTTGGTGTAAGCCCTTTAGCTTGTGAAAAAATTTGGGAACTCTTGAAGGATATTAGACCTGCTGATTGTCGTCCAAAACATCTTTTGTGGTGCTTAATGTTTCTAAAGCAATATAACACTGAAAACACTTCTAAAGCAATTTTAAAAGCAGACGAAAAGACTATCCGTAAATGGACATGGTGTTTTGTGAATTTATTGTCCAATTTGAATATGGTATGCACTTATACAAATGAAGTTATGGTCAATCAATAATTATAAAATGTTTCAGGTAATTTGGGAAAAAAGGTATGATGGTTCTATCCAAGGGCAAACGTGTTTTACTTCTCTAGATGGTGTTGATTTTAAAATATTGGAGCCGTCACCGTTCAGTTCGAAATGGTACAGCCACAAATTTAATGGTCCAGGATTGCGCTATGAAATCGGTCTCTGCATTCGAACTGGTTTTATTGTTTGGACACATGGAGGGTATCCTTGTGGGGAATATTCGGATCTGAAGTTAGCCAGAGATGCCTATATTTATGCTGTCAATTATGATGAATTGACTTTAGCTGACAAAGTTTACAAAGACCAAAAATATTTCATACTTCCTTCTCAAAATAACAATATCCGGCACAAAGCTATAATGTCCAGACACGAAACTATAAACAAAAGAATGAAGCAATTTAAAGTATTAAATACTCCTTTCCGAAATAGTTTAGAAAAACATTCTATGTGCTTCCATGCAGTTGCTAACATCACCCAGATAATGCTTGAAAATGGAGAGCCATTATTTAGTGTATTTTAAAGTGAACAAACAGTATTTTATAAAAACAAATTTTGAATTGCTTTCCATTCACTTTCCCGCAACACCCTGCGTTTATATTAATGTTTATGTACATTCTTGTCAAATTATAATTCTATTCTATTCATAGATCAAATAACGTCTATTTAAAAACGTAGTTTTTAAAACTTTATTATTAAGTATTCTTCTGTTACGTGAATAAGAGTTATTTTGAAATAATATTCAACTTTTTATTATAGTTTATATTGCATTATAGTTTATATTACAAAAAATTGTTTTAGTTTATCGAATCCAAAGTTAAAATTTGTTGATGAAATTTAAATTTTTGTAATGCATGATTCAGTAAATAAAAGGAATCCATCGTTTTGAGATCCAAGTGTAATTCGTTTTATATTATTAATGAAATTAAACAATACAGTTCCTTAAATCAGTCATTTCAGCCGAGATTGATAAGTCGATCGATTATTAAAATAACCGATCTAACTTAACGTAAACTTATATCATTATTACAGACAGTGTGATGAATTGTTAATAAGAAATATTTTATTTATTTCCGTAATCATGGTAAAATTGGAACTGTATTTTAATATTTGAGAAACCAAAAAAACAAAAAAATCTTGTAAAAATTTATTCAATTTAAAAAAAATTGGTATTTTTTTATATAATGTATTTTTTATATATGTTTATTAAGTAAAATCAAAGAAAATATAAAAAATATATTTTTAGGTGAGAAGCATGAAACAAGGTTTTTGAATTGAAACTTATTTAGAGGCATTGTGATTGAGACTGAAAAAAATGTAAGTGTCAAAAGTGTAACGATTATTGTCAAAAATGCTTCGATTATTGTCAAAAAAAAAGGAAAAAAAAAAAGAAAATGCTCCTTTAACTAAAACAGATTTTTTTTTTTAAGTAATTTGTAATTGAGTTGTTAGTATAAATTATTTTTGCCATTAAATTCCATTAATGCAATGCATGTAGAATATTTTTATTCCAATTCCTTTTCAGAAGAAGTAATAATAATAATAAACATGAAATTGTTCAGGCAGATTTAACAAGTTATTTTAGGTTAAACTTTTCGGGCAACAAAAAGAAAACATGATTTAAGCCACGCTGCTGTTTTTTCATACATTATTGTCGCTAATAATATAGTTTTAACCGCAATTGTGTTTACAGCTTAAAATATAGTAGAAATCATCTGGCAATCAGTGTTGCCATGCAGCCATAATTCTAGCATTTTGAAATAATTTAAAAGCCATTAGAATTTTTTTTAGAATTTTTAAATGTTTTTATCTCTAAGTAGTCGCTGGTTTTTAACTTTTTTTTTTTTTCATATTTTTCTAAGCCGCCGAATTCCCCCAAAACAAGTTATTTTAAGTCGACTGGCCGCAGCAGTCGAAGGACAAAAATCAACTAGTCGCCGTCGAAAAAATCGATTAGCGTCATGTTTTATGTGCACTTGGCCATTTTTCCCCAGAAAATACTACTTGCCATGTGTCTCGAGACTCACATATTTTTTTTATCTAAGAAAGGAAAAAGCCAGGAATATTTGAAATATGAAAGTCGAAAAATCGCGAACGAGTTTCAGGACCGTGACTGTAAATAGTTCATTGACTGTAAATGGTTTATTGCGGGTTTTAAAGGCGGCCAAAGAAATTAAATTAACTTCTTATTCGAAATCGTATTGAGCAAGGGTCGGCAACATACGGCCCGCGGGCCAGATACGGCCCATTCGGTGTTCTTTTTGGCCCTCCAAGATTTTTATTGCCGCCTTGTTATTCGGCCTGATTTATTCTTCTAGGCCTTTTTATAATTTTTTAACTTTTTTACAGCAAAAATAATTAAAACTATCAAAAATTCCATTCAGAACCTCATATTTATATAATTCAGCTTTTAAAAAAATTATATTACTGCAACTTTTTGCATTATTCAATAAATGTTGCATTAAAAATATTGTTTTCTGCTAAATATTGATCGCCAAATTTTCTGAAGGGCTGCTATTATTGTAGCATTACGAATTGTAAATTAAGTAAATGAAAGAATTAATCCCACAAAAAAATTGAAAAATCCGCATATGGCCCAGTTGATGAAAATCTTGCCGACGCTTGGTATTGAGTATTTATTATGTTATCAATTTAACAAAATAGGAAAAAATAATTATCAAAAAGTAAACAAAACCTTAATTATTGATGAATTTCCTTAATTTTAAAAATATCTGTCTTTCCAATATACGTAATAGAACTATACTTCTAATGATGTATTTTTTCTATACAAGAAATTTCTGTAATTTTTTGAATATAAAATTGAAAAACATATGATTTTGACGACTATTTTTTCTTATGATTCAAGGGGTTTTTAGAAAAGTTTCCTTCCTTTGAATAATAATAAAATATAATATTTTTAGTTTATATTATTTTATTACAACAAATGAATTAAAAATCGTCCCATCAATGCTTATTTGTCGCAACTAACATAAACCTAGTTTTGAGATAATCGAGTTTAAAGTTCAAATGCTGATTATAGCCGATCTGTTAGTTTTATCAACAATTTCAAAACAACATTCGTTTCTACGACGGGATAACTTTTTTCGTGAAAGCACTTTCTTTCAACGTTAATAGTTTTTGAGTTATTAAGCTTCGAATTTTTGTAAATTGTCGTATCTGCACTAAAACGTTTCGATCGTTGTCGTATCTGACAAAAAAGTGCAGTTACGACATTTAAGAAACAAAGAGGTTTTTATCTAATTTCTATACAAAGTGTAATAAATACGACACCTAAAATCAATCAGTAACATAAAGTAGTCATAATTTTGTTTTAAAATATTGGAAAAAAAGAAAATTATCTGAAATATTAGTAAAAATTCAATGTAATTTATAAAGTATTCCATATTTATTTGAATAAAAATAAGGCACATTAGGTATACATTGTAAATAATATCAAAAATTAAATAATAATAAAAATAAATTCACAAAAAAGCATATAAAAAGTATTCGCATTCATAGTCCTCAGCAGTGCTGTTTTATTTTTTTTTAATAACTTAATCATTACGAAGAATAATTTATTAGTTCATTTAACAATCTAAGTAAAAAATAAACATAAGTATAAAACAATATTTGTTTTTAAATACATTAAGCATTTATATATGCTTTAGCAGTAGATCTACTGCTTTTTGATATTATCTAATGCCCTACTGCTTTTTGCTAAAATCTACTGCTTTTTCGTTCTTCCTCATTAATAATCATTTTTAAATATGTCTCTTAAACTATTTTACATGTTATGATCTATGATGATAAGAAAACCATTTAATTTATTAGATTTTTGAAAGATTTTATTTTAATGACCCTTTTTTCAAACAGCTTGAAATTATAGATCCAAAGAATTTGAAACCTTCTTTAATACATTTGATTAAAGCGTTGCCGAATTTTGTTGAAGATGTAGATGATGTTGAGGCATTAGATGGAATTAGTGGAGACAACTTATTAATTTAGAATTTTCTTTTTTAAAAAACCAAAGAAATTTTCAATTTTAAAAAATGGATTAAATCAATTGCATTTCCAAAATTAAAAAAAATTATTTATATATTTTTTATAATTAATAATTAAATTGAGTTATTGAGCATCAAAAGCAATACTTTTAATTGGTGTATTATTATTATATATTTGAAAAAGCACAAATTGTTTTTAGTGTAAGTTTTATTATTTAGTAAGTTCTAGCCAAGGAGGTAAAATAATTTTTAGTTCCTTTAAAATTTGTTTTATCACATTTGTGATAGTATGTAAATATTTGAAATAAAAGATGTATTTTATTTATTGGTAGAGACAGGCAAAGAAAAAAGTCGAGCTCAAACAGTAAAAACTTTTTTCAACCACTTTATTGGTTAAAAAATCGACTGCCTTTTTTTCTAATCTACTGCTCTTTTTTTTGAATTTCTACTGCTTCATGAAAATTTAAAACGACAGCACTGGTCCTCAGTAATAGGCAAATATAATAATGGTATCAAAACTACTCCTACAAGTTGTCTAAGTTATTAAAAATCTGTACAGAGTACGGTAAATAAGAAATAAAATAAGACTTAACAAACTTGCCTTAACTGAAACACTACAGTATTGTGAACGACAAATAAGCAGCCAATTGTTAATGACAAGATACGCCTAATTTTATATTTTTTTTAAACATACGACAAATAAGAAATTAGTTTTCAAATAGAAGAAAAAAATAAAATCAAGTATTTAATACGACAAACAGGAATTAAAAGTGTCTGAAGTGTAATTTAATAAAAAACTAAAATTTCTCATATAAAAAAATATTAGTTTATCAGGTAAGACAAATAAGCACGATTTTTTTTCCCAAATTTTGCGTTTACGATAAAGTCGACACTCAATATCTCGGGATTGGAGGTAGGTATCGTCATCTGGATACGTGCAAAAAAAAGATTTAAAATTTTTAGTATATATGAGCCAATAATATCAAAATCTAAAAAAAGTCAGTTACGACAAATAAGCATTGATGGGACGAAATGTCGAAAAGATTATTAAATATTTTCAAAAAATTTACTGTTGGAAGACTGTCTGCAAAATCTTGTATATTCTTTTCGTGGAGGAAATACAATGAGTCTGCAACACTTTTACTTCGAGTTTGAGCTGCTATTTTCACGTTCATTTTCTGCCCTTTAAACTCAACATGTTTTTTAGTTATTTTGTTTGCAAGTAAAATTCCTTCTTTGGATTGCAACTCATATAATTTTTCTATGTATGACCATTCAATTTTTATCTAAAATAACAAAAACTTGCTTACCTTTCCAGAGAATCTAATCTTGGAAATATTGTTGGTAAAGAGTTTTCTGGTAGAGTGGTAGAACTAAATGAAAATATTTTCTTAAAACAAGCATCCTCAAAATTCTTGCTACATACATAATTATTTTTCACAATGTCGAAATCCTGGTTATTTAGAATTTTAATATTAAATATCCAATGTTTTTTTAGGGGCATATTAATCGGAAACCTTTAATTTAAATGTTATGAATAAATGTAAAGAATACAGATTAAAAATTTACAATTTACCTATAGAAAAGATAATTTGCATCCCTTTTTCTAAACGGATTTGCACCCTTCAATGCAACATTTCATTTTTAAATTTATTTACTTTATAGAATTTTCTTGGGGGTTGGACATTTGTCCGCGATTTGTTTTTGTATCGCGGACATCAAAATGACATTTGTCCGCGATTCGAAATGACTTTTGTCCGCCGCGGACAAATGTCATTTGGCAAAATGTCATTTGTCTGCGATAAAAATTAATCGCGGACAAATGACATTTTGCAAAATGACATTTGTCCGCTAAATATCTGAAAAATCAATCGCGGACAAATGACATTTTGCAAAATGACATTTGTCCGCTAAAAGTTTAAAATTTCAATCGCGGAAAAATGACATTTTGCAAAATGATATTTGTCCGCTAAAAATTTGAAAAATCAATCGCGGACAAATGACATTTTGCAAAATGACATTTTTCCGCTAAAGTTTGAAAATTCAATCGCGGACAAATGTCATTTTACAATCGCGGACAAATGTCATTTTGTAAAATGACCCGTGGACAAATGTCCCGTGGACAAATGTCACGGCGCCAATTTTCTTAAAAGTTTTTTTTTTTTTTTAATGAAACAGAAATCAACGGAAACTAATACAAAAAAAGCAAAAAATTGAAAAACATATCGTCGGCTGAATTCTCTTTTGCTCCAAATGCATAAAGGTATATTTCGAGAAAATCAAAAAAGAAAGTTTAGTCGCGAAAAAAAAAAATCTGTCCGATAGGATTTTTTCTATTTTTAAGACAACTTTGTTTGTCCATTTTGGCAAGCTATTGGCAAATTTTCAAATGTTGCACAAAACAAAGTTTTCTAGAAATTTCAAAATTTATTGGACGAGTCATAATGTACAGTTTGCTCCATTTCATATAACACAGTAACGACTTGATTCATTTTACACACATGGAGCAAAAAACTTCGACATAGAGCAAATAAGAAGGAAACATATTTTTTAATTATAATACATTGGAAAACAAAAGCAGTGGAGTAAATTACCAATAACATAAATCTTAGCTGTGGAATAATTGCGAAAAATTTCGAATGGATCTATATTGAAATAAAACATGATTGATTTAAATTCATTATTTTTATTTTAACAAATTCATTCAAAATGCAATATAATCAAATTAAAGATAAAAAAACTTAAACAGGGGTTCACAGCTCTTAGTTATACCTTGATCGCATTATAATTTGAATTCCACTTATATTCCGGAAAACAAATTGCCGTTCGCATTACAAAATTTGATGAGAACTGGAATTTGATGGTGTGAAAAAAAAAATTGAGAAAGAGAAAAAGTTTTTGTTGTTGAAAATTTTGACTTTTTATCTCGCTTGTTATCAATTTTATTTTGTTTTTTTTTTTATTTTGACTCGAATTTGACAAAAAAATTGTTGCCAACTATAACAAAATTTCAAAAAATGAGTGAAAATAACTAGAAATGTAGAATTCTAACCCTGACAAACTAGAATATGAAAGTGGAATATACATATTCCGGAATATTTTTTTATATGAAAAATCCAGTTCATATTTCTGAAATATTCCGGATAACTGTATATTCCACTAATATTCTCCTAATGCGAACATCATATTACTTAATACATATTATAAAAAACTTAAAATGTTATTATTTTATAACTTTTTTAAATAAATTCAAAATTCAGTCACATTTTATTGTAGGTAGGAGCCTACAGTTTTGATTATTAAGAATAAAAATGCTATTTAATAGCTTTTGATAATATTATATAAATTGATATTAAATTTAAAAAATATAAATTTTTCTTAACCTATAAAAATTTATTTTTTTAATATTGAAAAATATTACAGAATTATTATCAATCTGATAATTATTTTCATTCAATTTTATGTAAAACAAATTTAATTCTTTAAAATATTACTAAGTATTAATACAGGGGCCAGATCCTATAAGAAAAATGTACTAAAAAATGTGGTGTGGTTTCGTTATTTTGCTTTGTGTAACATTAAAATTGTTGTTCGAGCAACATTTTTTAAGCAACATCAAATTAGGTGTTGCTTAATAATTTTTTGTGGTTTTTTTTATTTTTTTTTTTGTATATTTTAAATTAAAAGCGCGAAAGGCCAAAAAAAAAAAAACTTTAAAAGTTTTTGAAGAAGTTTTAAAACTTCTCATTGCGAAAAAATTCTTTTCGTGTAATGTAACTTACCTAAAAATTTTTCGGACCCGTATCATTTTAATGGGGCTCAGTGAAAAAAACTCTTATATTTGGGTATCTGGGGACCGTCCCCAGTCAATTATAAGGCCTACATTGGTCCCTCCGATTACTATTTGTTCGCTTCGATGACACATGGCCTGGCTGACCGGCACTTCTCTTCATATGAGGATACAAAAACTGGCCCGATGTGTAGATAGCATCGAAAGACAAAGACTTTTCTCGCGACGGTATTCGAAAGCTACCAGAAAGATGGGAAAAATTAGTCGCTAGCGATAGGCAATATTTTGCATAAATAAATAAAAAAAAGTCTCATTATTTAGTTGTATAACGTATAACCAAATAATAAAAAAAGTTTTTTTTTTTGTTTGAAAAAAAATAAATAAATAAATAACTAAGTACAATTTTTTATGTCAAAAATCCTTTAAAGCAGTGACGTCCAATATTTTAGTAGAATTTTTTCTATAGGGTTACCGGATATTAAATTGAAAATTTAGCCACATTTAGATTATGAACAACATTGCTTACAGAAAGATAATTTTTTTAAACCACACAAAACTGTGGTTCAAAATATCAAAAATGTGGTTCTCAAATAAAAAGTTACAGAATCTGGCCCCTGGTTTTCAAATGTTCAGGGGCCAGATTCTGTAACTTTTTATTTGAGAACCACATTTTTGATTTTTTTAACCACAGTTTTGTGTGGTTTAAAATAGGTTAAAAACCCAAAAATTGGTGGTTGGAGCAAAAGAGAACTCAGCCGACGAATGTTTTTGAAAATTACAGAATTTGACAACCATAATTAGAAGTATAGATTTATTATGTATATTGTCTTTCCATTATAATTTTCAATTCAATAATTTTTTCGATTTAAGATTAAATTAGCCTTTGAAAAACTTGAACATATTTGCTGAGATTGTGCAGTATAAAGAAAACAGATAATAAAAAAAAACAAACGCAGAAATAAAGCTAAAATATAACTCTCCAGTGCTGTGAAAAACGCGACAAAAATTTTAAGAAAAACACCTCTAGGGGAATTTCAAAAGACTGTATTTGAATTTTATTTCTGTGCAGCAGCTGCAATTTATAAAAAAAAAAATCAATTTTTTTTTTAAATTAAATGAAATTAATTAAAAATTGTTTAGAAAATTAAAGAGCATTGGAGAGTGATATTTTAGCTTTATTTCCGCGTTTAATTTTTTTTATTATCTGTTTCCTTTCCTTCACAATCTCAGCTAATAATGTTCAAGTTTTTCAAAAACCAATTTAAGCCAAAAAAACACAAAATTTTCAAAATCCGGCTCACTCATATCAAAAATCACTTCAGTCGAGATTGTATTAACCCTACAAAGCAAAACCAAGACCTATTTCTCACAGTGAGAGCTCTTAATCTTTAATTTTGTTAAATTTAATTTTTTTTAACATAATGTTTTTAATCCCTTTTAATAAATTTATAATAGATGTAATTTATTAATAAAAATTAATTCAAAATGGTTTGTGGTTTAAATTATATTTTCTAATTAAAAGGAACTATATTTTGAACATATGGCTTAGAGGCAGTTTTACCAGCTTGCACGCAGGCGGTTAAGCAGATTAGTTCCGTCGTAATAATTTTTTTAAAAAATCAAGTGTATTATTTATATTTTTCCTTGAATTTTTCTTTACTACTTAAAAAAAATATGGAGATGCTTCCGAATAAGGGGCGTGAGATGAAGTCATCACCAAGGGATACTATCGGCAATGGAGACCCAGGATATATATGTCATTGTACCCGCAAATGTCATCTAGTGGCCGAAAAACGCAACTGAAATTTTTAGAAAAACGGTTTTTTGGAATTTTCTCGGTAACGGTACATTCTAGAACTATAATTTTTTTTTAAAAGTAGGTAATAAAATTAACTATGTTAAAAAAAAAAGTTTTCGAAAAATCTCCAAAGACTCCGAAGTACATTGCATTTATAACTTTTTCAAGCATTTCACCTTTTCACCTTATATTTTTGAAACGGTAAATGGAATCAACCAAATTCTTGTATTTTTCTAGAGAGGACAGTTGTACGAAACTTTAAAAAAAAAGTTCTTTCAACAACATCCTTTTGGAAAAGGCCTAAAATGAACATAGAAATCAGCACAACAAAAACTCATAATTTATTGATATGTAGTTACGGCAGAAGCAAAAAAAAGCCCAAATTTTGGTGTTATTTGTTTTCTTATATGCATAAATAAAAAAAAATAATATTTCTTTCTATAATTTTCAAATTTATTGAATTAACCTGAGTAGAAAGTTTTGATATCTATAATTAATTGCGTAAATTCATCTATGCTGTCTCTTCGTTTGTTTTCTCCATAAAAAAGCATGTCTAAATTTTTTTTTCGGATGCCTCCGCGACCTACTCTACATTTCAAATACCTCCAAGAGCTCTCTGTGGATTGCGTGTCCGGATCCACAAAATTGTTGGAATGGTTCATTGTTTTATGAATGTAACCCAAATTCTCAACGTAACCACCACAACAATTCGTAAAAAAAAACAAAAAAATGTATAATTGTTTTTTTTATGACATAACAAATTATAATAATAGATTTATTTTCAATTTACCTGGATGAACATGTTTTTAATCATGTCTTCTAACGAAATTTTATCCCTTTTGTTATTGTGGCGAATTTCTAATCGGTAATTGTTAGTACCTATTTCAACCATCCCAATTTTCCAGCTTCCTTCAACGATTCGTCCACGTTCATATTTTTCTTTTTCCAATTTAAGTTTCATCGATTTCGATGAGAATCCAAGGTCCACCGATAGGTCCATCTAAGGCATATCTGTTGTCTAATGTAACCATGCACACTTCTCTGCAATAGCTAAATCTGTCTGCAATAGTTTCTGCCGACACTACAGTGCTAGAAATTGAGCATTCATTCATAGTATGTTCGTATGAGTAGCTCTTAGCAAAGCAGTACGTCAGTTTGCACATTTCGAACCAAGTATTGTCGGCTCGACTTACTTTGTGCCTTTTGGTTTTGAAATGGCAAATGAAATAGTCAAATACCTTGTCGTCTCGCAGCACCATCTGTTTTTCTTGGCACTAATCCGAGTTCTTCGAGCCACCCTATTGCTTATTCCCTACTCGAAATTTTGGAAAACAGCTTGAAAAAATTCCATTTTTCGCTTTTACTGAAAATAAGAAATAACTTAATATGTAATTATTTTGGATAAAATCAAATTACTTACTTTATTTAAAGTAATATGTAATTTTTTTGGAAATGGTCAAATTACTTACTTGATTTCCATTCTTTCTAAATTATCACAAACAGGCCCGTATCTGGGCGGGGTGCAAAATGTGCACCCGCACGTGAGCGGCCCAGCTTTTAGTTTATACTAATGATGACATAAGAGCCCTTATTATGGAAGACGCTGTCGTCTGTCGCCAAAGTCGTCTTTTAGAGTCGTCGACGACTCTTTTTCGTATTACGGAAGGCGCCCAATTTTCAGGCGACTGTAATTTACAAGGCGCCTTCAACTTGATACGATAACACTTTATTTTTTTTGTGAATAACAGAAAGACCTAAATAAAAATCAAAAGAAAACGTAAAAATTTCAAAAAATTTTTGAAGTTAAAATTGAAAAAACGTTAAAATTTCAAAAAATTTTAAAGTTAAAATTGAAAAAAATTGATTTTAATAAATAAAAAACTTATATTTACCTCATTTTTCAGAATTCTTGAGTTAAATAAAAAATTTTCAAACTTTTTCAAAATATATTTTTGAAATTTTTTTTTTCAAATTTGAATCATCAAAATAATATACTAGTCGTCTAGTTGAAAGCAGGCGACAGTAAATTTATTAAAAAGGCAACAAAAGCGACTTCAATAATACGGATTTTAAATTGATTGTCGTAGTGTCGCCCAGGCGACTAGGCGACAGCGACTTCCATGATACCAAATTGTCGCTTTTGGCGACTGGCGACGTCGACAGCGTCTTCCATGATAAGGGCTAAGGTACTTTGGTTGTAGAGAAAAAAATTCACAAGTACATAATTATAATAATCATAATTATCAAAATTAAAAGAAATTTAATTTTTTTTTATTCAAAATTTCTTCGTTGATTTTAGGCCTTTTCCAAAAGGATGTTGTTCAAACAACTTTTTTTAAAAGTTTCGTACAATTGTCCCCTCTAGAAAAATCGAAGAATTGGGTTGATTCAATTTACCGTTTCAAAATATAAGGTGACAAGGTGAAATGCTTGAAAAAGTTATGAATGCAATTTACTCCGAAGTCTTTGGAGATTTTTCGAAATTTTTTTTTTTAAAAGATAGGTATTTTAAATAAGTCATTCATATGAATCTAAAATTTCAATTGAGAAATATTATCCCCTACAACGTTATCTTTTATATTTTGAATATATCAAATCGGTTGTGCGCATTTTTGTGTTTTTATAACTCAGAAACTACTGAACCAAATGTTACCAAATTTTCAACATATACTATTGAAATAGAAAATTAGCATACTATATAATTATATGCTAAACTAAACGTTGCCAGATTTTTTCTTTTTTTTCTGTAAAGAAAAAGCCAGAAGACAGCCATAACAAAGGTGAACATTGCTTCAAAGCCATTTTAAAACTAAACTGAACCTATATGAGCCGTTTATTTTGAAAGTGGTTTAAGTCCATTTGTTTTTGAATTGAGATATTTAAGGGTTTGTGTTTGAATTGATTTAAAAATATTGGTAACTGGTATTAAGTCACTTTCATGTTTTTATGACCTTAAACATGTTAGATTATAAAACTTAAACCACTTTCAAAATCAGTAAAATTACTTTTTTGTTTTTAAAAGTGCATAAGTACACTTTGTGTTATTTGTTTAATATTATTATAATTTAATTTTTCTTTTTAATTAAGTTTATATAACTCCAATATATTTGTTTAGTGATTCTTCTAATCTTTAAATAATTCTTTTTTAAGAGCCCTCAATGTGAAAAATTGCAAAAAATTGGTCTTAGTTTGGCTTTTATTGTAGGGTTACTAAAATCTAGACTGAATTGATTTTTTGATATGTTAGAGAGTATATAACTGTCTCCAGGGTAGGTGAGGCGGATTTTTTAAATTTTGAGTTTTTTGGTCCAAATAAGCCTTTAAAAAACTTAAACATATTTGCTTGGATTCTGAAGTAAAGGAAAAAGATAATAAAAAATCTCAAACGCAGAAATAAAGCTAAAATACCACTCTCCAGGGCTGGTGACTTGGAATTTTGAATTTCTTTAATTTCTTAAACAATTTTTAATTAATTTCATTTATTTCTAAGAATTTTTTAATTTTTTTGATAAAATATTTAAAATTTCTATTACTATTTCATTTTTTCAAAATAATAATTTCAAGAAATTATCTTAAAAAAGAATTATTTAAAGATTAGAAGAATCACAAATATGTATTAATTCATTTATTACAAAATTAAAATAACATTCATTTAAATAATTAAAATAATTAAATTATTTTATATTATTCTTTCTCCTCATTTACACTCTGTGTGATGTATAGGAGGAATATACATTAATAACTCCATCATGTCCTTGTACTTAAGAGTTGAAATGGGCGTACATTTTTATATAAAGGTGTTAATTTGATATTATTAAAGTTTCTTGGTCTTCCCCGACGAGGTAATAAATTAACAACACTGTATCCACGTCCATAGATGTTTTATATAACATTTTATAGGGTTCAATTTTTAAAAATCGCATCCAACATATTTTTAACCAATTTATAGGTTCACCACGAGCGTTTTTTAATCTTTTATAAATCGGTTCTTCCAGAGGTTTAGTTGAAAAGATATAACAAGGTGGACTGAAACCACTATCAAAATTATTTTTTTTCCGTTTTGTTAACTAGCTAATTTTCAAGTGTCAAAATCAAAGCGATTTTATTGATATTAGACTAAAATTGTTTATAAATAAAAAGAATATATTGGATTGTGTTTATTGTTATCATTAACTTTTTTTTTTTTGGAAAATGGACTTAAACCACTTTCAAAATAAACGGCTCATATATTTCAGAGCTTTCAATATCTTGCCTTACTTAATATGGTGTTTATTTATAAGTCTCAAAACATACAATTCTATTAGTCTGCTTCCGATATCGAAAAAATCACGCTTCGTGTCTGACTGGAAGTTATTTTCTGCATATAATTAGTAAATACTAAATTTATTCGATTGATTAAAAGGAAAATTGAAATGTTATCTTCTGTTCTGTTTGGAATTGATTTATTATGGAACTTATCAAAAAAAATATTTTGAATTTCTGAGTTGTGTACTTGATACAAATAAACAAATTGCGAAGCCTTTTTGGCAATTATTTCAAGTTTATTATACAGATAAAATTTTTTTTTTTTTACTTCATATATCACCATCGTTCATCTTACATCAGAAAATCAATTTGTTTGGTAAAAAAAACCAAATCGAAATTCGCTCTTCATACTTTTAATTTTCAAAATTAACATTTACCAAAACTTTGTCATTGTCCTTGCTAAATTTTAATGCAATATTTAAATCTTAATAGAAAATATAATTTTGTTAGTTAATTTTAGCTAACAACTAAATACTAAGTAAAGGTATTAAGATCCATATGCCTCAAACAAATTGTTTTAATGCTAACAGTGCGCTTTTATGTTTGTGAAATTTTTATTGCAATTTTTTTTTTTTTTTTTTTTTTGGAAGAGAGTTTGTTAATAATATTTATTCATTCATTCATTTATTTTTTCCAAGCTGATATAATACATTTACATTATAATTACTTATATTTAGAGATTTAGTATCGTATGCTACTTTACTACTAAGAAATTTATGTTATTACATTATGACTAATGTTGCAATTTTTATTAACAGGAAACTCACCGAATATGAAAATAAAATATAAATATAGTTAATAGTTATTCAATATTTTCATTTAGTAAGACCTACACGAGTAAGACAGATTGACAACATTTTTTTTTTTTAATTCATAACAATGAAAAATTATATTCTACCTATTATTTCATTGTTTGTAATAATTGGTAAGTGAAATTAAAATAGTATTTACGTCTATTTCAATTGTCCCTTTTTCTTATGGCAGGATTGTGGGTTAGATTGCTATTCTTCACTTCCATAAATTTATATCTATCAAAACTTTTCGTTAATGACATCTAAAAATATCTCTGAAATTTTTTTAATAATTATTTTCATTTCCAGTGGAAGTAAATGTGTCAAGACGCCATCAATGTGTCAAAAATCCTGCTTATGATATTATAAGTATAAATTAAACTAATTTTGATAATAAAAATAAAAAAAAATTTATTAAAAATTTAATATTTAGTACAGTATATAGAAACAGATACTGGAAATATGAGTATGAATGGAACAGTCACATGGTTTCCAATTCACAAAAAAAAAAAGTGTTTTTCTTTTGAAGTCAAGTATGACAAAAAGTATCATGTTCATTTTGGGTTCTTAGAAAATAATAATATGGATGAGAAACTTCACATGTTTCTTAATAACCAAAGTACAAGTGGAATATATAACCCAGTGGATTCGAAAGATTTAATTATTGAAGTTCAAACCCCAAATCTATTAACTGAAACGGAATATCGAGGAATTTGGATAACATGGTATGGAAATAAGCTAAAAATCGGAAAATTTAACTCAAAAGCGTTTATGCAAACGTGGTTGCCTGATTATGCTACATTTAATCGCATTGGACTAAAACCATGGGAACCAGGATTTGCTATGGCTAAAGTTAATAGTAAGTGTATTTTTTTTATTTTATAAATCTTAGTACGTCTGATTTTTCTAATTAAAAATTAATATAAAATTTTATTTTAGAATGCCACCAGTGCGGCCCGATTTCGTGGAGAAACGGTAGTTTTATTCAGTCTCTTCCCGATTCCGGATGTTAGTTTACAATTTCCCGATTTCATTTAAATTTATTTAAAATTGTAAGCTATATATTCTCAATTCCTCATGACTAGCGACTTCAGAACAAATTTTAAGCCTTATGGGAAATTTTTGGCGTAAGAAAAGAAACAATCTTTTAATTTCAAACTTAGAAGAATTGATGGTTAAAGGAAACTTTAATATTAGTTGCAAAGAATTCCGAACTTTTTTAAATTTGCATTTTGGAGCTGATATTTTGAATAAAGCTAAATCTAAAGAAAAATATGTGTAATTTTAAGTTTAAATAAATAAAAAAAAAATTTTTTTTCAATTTATTATTTTATAATTTTTTTCCCAATGTACACAATTTTAAATCTGGCATCCCTGCCAGTTCCCTAGAAAAAGACCTATAATCTACAAAATAAGTTAAAAAAATTCTAATGAAATAAAAAATGTTAACAATAAAAAACCTTTTTTTCATTTATTTGAATTTATTTTTACAAGATTAATTTTTTATATACTTTTTTATATAAAAAAAAGAATTTATAGCAATAATTTTTTCCTGGCCTTCATGTCTGCAAATTTTTCTAAAGCTACCTCCAAATTTAGATTTGCCACAAAATTGTTTTTAATCGGAAAAATATCTAAATTAGAGAGCCAATTTCAGATTTGGTAGCGTATTTATTAATCAAATTGTTATCATTGTTTTTTCGCAAATATTTGAAGTATATTTGTAAGCATTTGAAATATCATTATTGTCAAATTTACACTAGAAATTTGAAATTCAGAATTTTAAATTATTTTCGTGTTTAGGAGAATAATAAAATAACAAATTGTCGAAATTAACTTACATAAAAAATGTAGGTACACCAATTATTTTAGAATTTTATTTAGAAAGTCAAAATTGAAATAAGAATGGAGAACCAAGTAATTGTTGTAGTTACTTGTACAACACAGACAATTTATTGTTTGTTTGTTCCGTAACTCTGTGCTCATGAATTTATAGTCAATAAAGTAGTTTCCGTCGAGTTATCTGAAGCTTTTATTGCATTGCAGATTTTAATAAGATATGAAATCTGTAAAAATTTGTACAAAAATCAAAACAAGATAAATACCATTATTGTCTTGATTATTTACTATAGATATAATACGAGCCCTGCATCATAAGACCTCGTACGGGTTTTTTTTTTTGAGTTTGTTCTACTTTTTTCCAGTTTTCTCCAGTTTTGTATTTTTTTCGTTTAAACCAACCTTTTTTAGGAGTTTTTGGTCTTTATAAAAAAAAATTTTTTTTAAGTTAAATTTTGAGAAAAAAATTATTTTCTAAAAGTCTACTTTTTCAACTTTTTTTATGGGCATGGCAGAAATTTTCGAAAGATGCATTTTGAAGGGCATTTGGGAGTAGTTAATTTTAGCTTTTTAGGTTTTGGCGATAAAATAAAGGAGATAGCCAAAAAACGCCTTTGAAATCCCAAAAAACAGGCCAAAATTGCTATTTTTCGCGTTTTTGACCTGTTTTTTGGATTTTCAAAGGCGTTTTTTGACTCTCTCCTTTAATTTATCGACAAAACCCAAAAAGCTAAAATTAACTACTCCCAAATGCCCTTCAAAATGCATCTTTCGAAAATTTCTGCGATGCCCATAAAAAAAGTTGAAAAAGTAGACTTTTAGAAAATAATTCTTTTCTCAAAATTTAACTTAAAAAAATTTTTTTTTTATAAGGACCAAAAACTCCTAAAAAAGGTTGGTTTAAACGAAAAAAATACAAAACTGGAGAAAACTGGAAAAAAGTAGAACAAACTCAAAAAAAAAAACCCGTACGAGGTCTTATGATGCAGGGCTCGTATTATGATCTGTATTCTATAACTACATAATGTACAACATTAAAGTTCAAATCAAAATACTTTTTTGTAAATAAAAGATAATGTAGTTTTTTTTAGTATATTATACAATACCCAAAGTTGTTATCAGAAAGTTTTTGCTATCAAAATAAATACCAAAACAATACAAAAAGTTATTTTGATGTGATATGTATTTTTAAATTTATGAAGTTCGCAGGTGTGTTTTATAAAAGTATCAAAATTAAAATAAATGATCTGCATAATATAGTTTTTTTTTTTTTGGGAACTAGGATGGATTGCTTATTTCTGATTTGAAATAATATTTTAAAATAAAATTATAAATTAGTTTTTACAATACGTATATCGTATCTATACTTCTTATTTGAATGTGAACTCTTTTGTGCAAAATGTTTACATTAAATGAAATCATAGAAGAACTATTATTATAAAATTGTACAATTAAAAAATGTGGCTGTATTTCTCACTCCTTATACTAACTAAAAATGTATTAAATATCACAAGTCTACACAGATGCAAATATTCCAATTTTTAATCCCTATTTGCACGCCCCTGTCATCTCATCCTAAAATGAAAGCAATATTAATTTCATATTTTCAAATTAATTTTATCTCAAATAGTTTTAAAAGTTTTCTTTTTAATAAAAAATAAAAATGAAGTTTGCTTCGTTTAATTTTCGATAAAAATCATTTAAGCATTAAGTAGAATTATTATTGATATGAAATGCTAACAAATGCATTGAACTTCAAATAAACTCAATCAAGAATTAATTTTATTAGCAATTTCATCATTTTTATTTCTTTTAAATTTAATTTTTTTTTATACTATTATTGTTATTTTATTATGTTTAAAATCAATCACTTTTATTTTAAAATAAAATTAATGAATTTTTAAATAATTTTTCGCTGGAAAATTTACCGCTACTACTGTTAATTTTGATAATAATAAATCACGGTAACGAATATAATCGAAATAATGTTAAATAGGTTACCAGTAAAAAAAAAAAACAAAAGAGCTGTCAAAGGACACCAGTTTGGAACGTAGTTCCTTAGCGTACATATAAGTAATTTTCATTTTTTATAAATTCAAAATTTTATTGATTTAAAAAGAAACTTTTTTCTACTTTTCCCAGTTTTCTCTAATTTTGCATTTTTTTCATTTAAAGAAACCTTTTTTAAGGAGCAATTTTAGACTGTTTTTTCGAATTTCGAAGATCTTTTTTGACATCGAAAATTCAAAAAGCTAAAACTAAAACTCTGTTCACTTATTAGTGATTATTGAAAAAATTGAAATCGGATTTAATATTTTACTGCTGTTATTTAAAAAAATGAAATAATTTTGTCCTAAAGCCGTTCACAAATTCAATTTTACTTCTTAAAATTCTGCAAAGGGAAATTTTAAATTTCCCATAACAAACTAAATTTGTAGGTGAATTCAAAAACTAAAATTGTATAGAAAAGAAAAAAGCGGCAAAAATGGGTAAGAAAATTCGGTCGGTCACGTATTATTATAAGTTTTTGATTTCAGTCAGCCAAATATTATTTTATAAGTAGTTGATTTTAGCAGATTATACAGAATCCAGAAAATTACGTCCTCAATTTAGAAATTGTGACTCTAAGTTTATCAATTTTCATACAACGTTCAATAAAAAACTATTACTATTTGCCGCGAGAGGGACTGTTTATTTGCCGCGAAAGGGACTGTTTACATTTTATCAAATCATATAAAATGCGACGACGTCGACTCATTATTTAAACTTTAAAAAAATTAACAGGTATCGTTAATTTACTTATAAATTTTAATTTTTTGTTTTTGTTGTTTACAACACAAAAAAAAAACAAATATCATAGCCAAAAGGGCAAAGTATCGAAATATCTAAAACTAACGCCGGCAGATGACTTGACTTGCCTTGGTACCGAATAGCGCCTTTATATTGGCAAAATAATACTGAAAAAATTATACAAGATTTTTATTAACATTGAAATTAGTATGAAAATCTAAATTTTATTTGGACTATAAAATATTAATTAGTTAATAATAAAAAATTAATATTTACTAAATATTTTATTTTATAAATATTTTATAAATTGAAATAAAATTTAAGTTCATCAATTTTCATACAAAGTTCAATAAAAATACAAGAGCCGGCGGGACGTTTGATAGATGTGAAACATCGGAATTATTTTGTACAGATAATATTGATAGATAACTTTGATAGAATTTTTTATTTTAATTTTATAAATTTCATTGGATGTTTACTATTCTTTTTGTTTTATTTCTATTAATTATTAATGCAAACCAAAGAACACAATATTTATTAAAATACCTAAAAAAATATAATAAAAATATAATAATTTTTTTTAACTTTTTTTTTTTGTTTATCATGTACCGACAGACATCGACGCGATCATATTTTTGGTCGCTGCGGCTTAGCAGCGATATTTTCAAAATTTTTTGGAACTGCTGCTAAAAAAAAAAATCATTGCTCGCTCAAAATCTATGATCGCGTTGGAGTGTACCGACACTTTGTACTGACACTAAAGTGTTCAAATTTTTAATAAATTTTTCCATAAGAGCGTAGAATAAGGAACTACGTTCCAAAAATAATTAAAATTTAATTTAAAATCAAATGTCAAATTGAAATTTCTTTTTAAAATAAATAATCAACATAAAAATTGGTAATATTGTAAAATATAATTAATTAAACCAAAAAAAAATCAAAAAGTTTTCAAATAAAAAAAACACAAGAGCTGTCAAAGGACACCAGATAGGAACGTAGTTCCTTTGCGTATATATAAATAATTCTCATTTTTAATCAATTCAAATAGAGCTTTCACTTGCAATTAATCCAAATTGACCAATTGCATTTGCATAATTAGCGAAATTATACAAAATTGACAAAATTATGCAATATTTTTATTTACATTGAAATTAGTATGAAAATCTCAATTTTATTGGAACTATAAAATATTAATTAGTTAATAATAAAAAATTAATATTTTCTAAATATTTTATTACTATTTTATATAATAATTCAAATAAAATTTAACCCTTTCGACCCGACTTTTGGCTGATGACTTTAGGCAAAATCTGAACATGGAAAACTGATAATACTCACCTAAATATGAAATATAAATAAACCCATTTTTGTAATTGTGGTGTTGCCGGATGTCGCAGAATGTTCTGGGATAATAAGTTCCAACAGGGTTTTGTGGGCCCCATTAAAAAATAAATGTTGGCTTATTTAAGTATTAAAAACCATTCAAATATTTAATTTTATATTTTTTATATATTTATTTATTAATTTTATATATTTACATCATAATTTAAGATATTTTGTTCAATTTCAACATCCTGTGTTGTGAGATTGTTTTCAATTAGTTTTGTTTTGTTTTACAGGCACCTCAGGTTCTTCAGGGTTTGCTTGAACATCACTTGGCAAATATTCCGAATCACTGCCAGAAAAATCAGCGCCATCATCGTCACTACTCTGTTCCAAAAGAGCTAGAATTTCAGCCTCTACCAATTTTGACCTGGCCATTTTCTTAAAATATAACAATGTTGTAAAAAACTATTGGGATATAATATCCCACTCAAACAGTCCATAAAGTACCGTTGGGACAAATAATCCCAATCAAACAATCCATAAAATACTGTAGGGACAAATAATCCCAAAAGTAAAAAATAGCTTGAATTTTGTAATTGTTTTGAAATACTTACTTTTTATAATGTAATATCGTTCTTCTTGTCCCTAGTAATTAGGATATTAACACTAGTAGTAAAACCGAGTAAAACACTCAAATATAAGAAATTTATCCGACGTGATTAAGCAATCCGTCTTCATCTTCTCATGTGTTCGAAGAAACTCTGTTAAAAAGGAAAATATTAATTAAAATAATAAGTAAAATTTCAAAAACTTACCATTTTAAATAATATTTGCTGTTATCAGTAAGAGTTGAAATTAAAATTGTAATTAATATTGAAATCTAAATTCTTTTATACCCAAATTAACACACACAACAATTGTATAAAAAATTAAAAATAACACTTTTACCTTTATCCATGAATTTATTTTTCTTAACTCGCAATCATATTTGAGTTTTTGAATAATTAATTTTTACCTTTATAATGCAATATAAAATTCGAATCTCGAATTCCAATTTTTATCAAAATCTAAAAAACCAAACCAGCGTACCACACATTTTTTTCTTACCTCGAAATCAAGTTAGTAGATGTTTCTGCAAAAATAATTTTTATCTTTGTAATTAATTTAATAAAATCAATTGAAACTCAAATTCCAATTGCATTTTACTCTATTGTGAAATATATACCTATTCTTATACTAGCTTAAGACTAATACTACTATAACCTAACGGTAAGTATTTACCTCTTATTAGAGCCTTAATTTCAATTTCACAATTATTGATTCAGAACTCTCAGATGATACCCGGCTCCACTCAAAATATTTTATTTACAACTTTACTATTATACGCGGCTCCACTTAAAGTAATTTACTTACAACTTTATATACGCGGCTAAACTTACGTATGATCCCTAAAAATAATCCGATTAAAAAAATTTTATTAAATTAATTCACTTAATTCGTCTTAAATTATATCTTTAAATAAACCGCCTATATAATCCGCATAAATAATCCGCCTATATAAATCAACTTAAATAATCCGCTTAAATAATCCACTTAGAAAATTCACCTAATTAGTCCACTTAAAATCCACTTAAAAAATTCACTTAAAAAATTCACCTTAATAATCCACTTAAATAATTCGACTAAATAATCCACTTAAATAATCAGTTAAAAATTCAACTTAATAATCCACTTAAAAAAATGCACCTTAATAATCCGCTTAAATAATCCACTTAGAAAATTCACCTAAATAATCCACTCAAAATTCACCTAAATAATCCACTTAAATAATCCGCTTAAATAATCTACTTAAATAATCCGCTTAAAATCCGCTTAAATAATCCGCGTATGGTCTAGTCTCAAATAATACGCGGCTCCACTTAAATATGGTCTAGAAATATAATACGCGGCTCAACTTAAATTTATCTAGAACTCTCATATGATACGCGGCTCCACATGGCTCCAATCAAATGGATCCATTGCCAGACCTCTCATAAACTATCTACTGGCTAAGTCTCCTGTATCAGTTGCGAATGCACGCTAATCCATTGTTTTGGCCTTAGATTTGCTCACAGAGCCAGAGGATCTCAGTATGCAACGATCTGAAATTTCCAACTTGTATAGCCAATCACCAGGTCAATATATTGTGTTGACCTAAGATTTCCGTTAAGAAGGGCTAAACTAGGTGGCATACCATGTACTGGACACTTCTACTCTACAGTGAATCCTTAGGTCAAAACAATATGTTTAAACCTCAAGATCCACTCAAGAGTAGTAGCATCCAGGTGGCGAATGATTTTGTCCTAGCTTTGGATTCTTGAATAGGGTCAAGAATCCTCCACTAGGAGCGGGTGGTTTTCGATTGTATATCAGAAGCGGCGAGAGGCACTACGAAATAATTTATACGGACATAATTTATACGAGAAAAACGACATTGTTCATACGATAAATAATGTCGTTTTAAAGCGACATTATTTATACAAAACAAAAACGACATTATTCATACATAAATAATGTCGTTTTTTTTTTGTATAAATAATGTCGCTTTTAAAACGACATTATTTATCGTATGAACAATGTCGTTTTTTTATCGTATGAATAATCTCATTTTTAAAACGACACTATTTATCGTATGCGAGTAAAAAAAAAATATTTGTGAGGTAGACACACGGGAAGGGGGGCAGCAGGGCGGCGGGCGGGCGGTTGGTCAGTGGGATTTGCGGCTGGCCAACCGCCCGCCCGCCGCCCTGCTGCCCCCCTTCCGGTGTGTACATCACAATATGTTGTGTGGTAAGCAAAAGGGGAAGGGGGGGCAGCAGGGCGGCGGGCATGAAAAAGTGAACCAGTTCGTAGCGACACATCTAACTTTTATTTGCCACACCACGGAGTCTTAAAACCAACTAGATCCACGACCACGCTACGTGTCGTGTTTGTCGCGTCAGCAAAATCATCCTCAGATATATCTTTAAACGATGTTATGCTTATAGGTCCAAATTTCCAACAAAATATTTTTAATATCGTCCTAAGATTTCGTAAATATCCACTAGTAATGACGGTGGACATAATTAAGATGTATCGGCAAATAAAAATTGAGCCCAATCAAACTAAGTTTCAACGCATTGTTTGGCGTTTTAGTAAAAGTGATCCCATAGAAACATATGAACTACAGACTGTTACCTACGGTACTGCGTCGGCACCTTATTTGGCGACTCGTGTATTAAAACAACTAGCTGCCGATGAAGAAAACCAATATCCTCGTGCATCGGAAATCTTGTGCAACGACTTTTATGTAGACGACGTGCTCACCGGAGCAAACTCAATTGAAGAAGCAATTAGTCTTCGCAAGGACCTGTTGCAACTGCTCCACAAAGGAGGATTTAGTTTACACAAATGTTGCTCTAATTCGGCTATTTCTAAAATCATAAATAGTAATCCAAAATTACCAAATGTAGCAAATATTTGTACATAAGTTTCATCTGAATGGGCAATTTCATTTATAAGGAAGAGTAGATATCCTTCCTTTACTCAAGATTTATTAGTATTTTCTCGGACTGGATTTAGAAAAATTATGAATGCTTGGTTGAAGATATGCAGCCTTTCTTTTAAATTTGATATATGTTTTTGTGTAATTTCACCGTTGTCACTTGTATGTGTATTGAATGTGTTTAATATCAATATTTTATAAGGTCGATCATGACACATTTTATAAAAAATTAGTCGATCTTACATATAATGAAGTTGTCCACCCCTGATATAGATAATACAGCAGTGCCAACAAAAAGGTCGATTTTATCAGACATAGCAAAAATGTATGATCCTTTAGAGTTGCTATCTCCTGTAACAATAACCGCGAAAATTATAATCCAAAAGTTGTGGAAGAATAAACTTGATTGGGACGTCGCTGTACCACCTGAAATCGCGTCAATGTGGAACGAATTTAAATCACAATTACCCAACCTACAAACAATTAACATTAATCGTTGAATCATGCCAAACAAACCAACTCACATCGAACTACACGGTTTCGCTGACGCTTCGGAGAAGGCTTAGAGCGCATCTATTTAAAATGTACAGACATCAATGAAACAATTAATATCAATTTAGTATGTAGCAAAATATGAGTAGCACTCCTAAAAATCGTATCAATTCCGCGACTCGAGCTTTGCGCTGCATTGCTACTTTCTAGACTCGTAACTACGGTGATACAAACATTGACAGAATCGTGTTATGGTCTGACTCAACAATCGCTTTGGAATGGATAAAACTTCCACCTCATAAATTGAAAACCTTTGTCGCCAATCGTGTAAACGAAAATCAAGATGCCACTACACACTATGAATGGAAACATGTGGGTTCTGATGACAATGCAGCAGACGTAATCTCACGTGGGATATTTCCTAAAGGCTTATTGAATTTAGAAAATTGGTGGCACGGTCCGAAATTCATAAACCAAAATTTGTCAATAGATTCGCCAGAAGTTCCTTTCGATACCAACCATAGGTGACTTAATTCTCGAACTAAAGCCCAACGAAACTTATGTACTTGTTTCAAAATTTGACGACTTTAAATTATTCGAAAGATATAGTTCATTACAAAGGTTACTTCGGGTTACAGCATTATGTATACGATTTTGTTATAACGCCATAAACAAAGCCAATAAAGAGCTAGGTCAATTGTCATCATCTGAAGTTTAGAATGCTCGTAGCAAATTAGTCGGAATAGTTCAAAAAACATATTTCATTCAAGAAATAAATGCTATTGCATCTGATAAAGCAGTCCCTAATAATAGCAAAATTAAGCATCTTATCCCTTTTTAGATAAGGAAGGTTTATTACGCGTAGAAGGTAGACTATCCAACTCCGATTATGAATATGACGATTATGAATATGATGGATTTTTAGGTTCTAGTTCATTTTGCTTTTTAGGTTCTAGTTCATTAGGTCCTGATTCGTGGCGCGATTGGAAACTACTGCCCTCGAATATGAATCTAATGAGATTTATAACGAATAGTTGCCAGTAATTAATTCTCTATTCTGTTAAGTAGCATTTTTTTATTTTATCAGTTTTTCTTAATATTTCTTTTTAAAAACAAAAGGATAGAATTCAATTTTCATAAATAATTGTTTTTTTTTTGAATTTCCACAAACAAAGAATTTATCGTTTTGTCAAATTAGAAACTTTTTTTTTAAGAATATTATAACGATACTAAATTTTTACTTAAAAAGTTTGTAATTCTTTAAAAAAAAAAAAAATTTCGACATACATACATTTTTGTATGGAAAATTTTTTTTTGTGCCCGATTTGCCCTTTTTTTGGGTAGGTGGTAGAGGCGGTTCCTAAAATATTAAATCCGGGACGGTTTTTGCGGGAAAGCCCCCATTTCCGAGTTATGGCCCTTCAAAATTTCCATACTTTACTTCATACGTTTTTTAAACAGAACTTTGACGAGAAATTAATTTTTAAAAAAGTGGAAGGGCGGCGGGCGGCATTTTGTGAAATAAATTCACATTTACTTCCGCTTATTCTGGCTGGCGATTTCAATACCAATTTTTCTGAAGAAAATTCGCAACCATTTGTGCAATTTTTGTTTGAAAAATTTAATTTAACCATAAATAATAATCCGAGGCAAGCTACTATTAAGTATGATACAACAATTGACAATTACTTTATTCTTAAGCAATCTGTCTCTGTAACATTATACATGGAAAGTTTGTTCAGAAAATATTTGTTTTGAACTAAAGATACAAATTTTAACATAATAAACTTTCGGAAAAGAGAATTCTAGCAACTTAAAAAAAATTTTAAACATTCATATTCGGTCAATTTAATAAATTTTTAATAAATTCTTATTTAACTATATTTACGAAATTTGATTGATAAATTCCATAGATATAAGAGTAGAAAGGATACCACATGATTTAAAATTTTTGAAGCATCTTTTTTATTTTACGATATCCAGTGTTGTAGATTTTTCTATAAAAAAGTAATATTTCAAGAGGCTCGTTGATTATACATCACCTATATAAAAGAAAATAGCATTTTTCGTTAATATCATTTATAGCATATGTAAAAATAGATGGCGAACATTAATAAATTTTTTATTTTCAATTATTTCTGATGAAAAAATTATGCAGGGAAATATTTTTACCTGTAGAATCTCTGCACAATGATATTCGGCAGATGTTGGAACTTTTTCTATCTATTTTTATTAATTACTTAATTAATTATAACTTAAATAAAATTTCAATTCGTAAATTTTCATACAAATTTCAAGAAAATAAAAATTTTATATATTCTCCTAAAAATAAAATATAGTATCTTATAACAAATAAAAAATCTGTAACAAGTCACAAATTTTCCAAATTCTAATCCTACCCCATTAATTCAAAGAAATTAACGGCGCACATGGAAGTCGTATATCAAAATTCAAAAAAAAAAAAAATTCTATAGAAAAATATTTTTTTGAGAGAAAAAAAGGTGCTTCAAAAAATTTGTATGGGAATATATTGACATGTTCTCTCTGTATACTCTGTGATAAATTCGATATTTTTTGATTTCTTATTAATTTATTGAATTTATTGACAATTTATTTACAAGCCGGGATGTCGTTAAAACAGAATTTAGCAACAGAAACAGAATCCCATACATTTGAACAGAATTAATTCCGCGACAGAATTTTACAACAGAATTTAGCGAGAGAAAATACAATGGGATACTATCTAGTTATTAAATTATATTACATACTTTGGACTTGTGTTAAAAAAATGTAGCTATAAATATGTAGTTAAAAATTGTGTAAAATCTATTGCGAAAATTAGAGTATTAAAAACATAAAACATTAGATAAAAAAAATTGTGAATTTTCCAGATATGTCAACAAAACAGATTCACAAACATTTGTCTCTTATTTTAACTATCACAAACCAATTATTTCCATGATAGAATATGATGACTAGTATAGTAAATATATTACTTAAATTTTAAAAATTATACTTTTACGCGAAAGAAGCTTCGCTTTGTCGGGTGTCCCATGACACCTTTTGTGTTTTTTTTTTTATATCGTTTTAGAAAATTTTTTTTTACAAAGATAAAACTTTTTTTATATTAAGTATTTTCTATCATATTTAAAATTTCTCCACAAATGTGAATTATTAAAGAATTTGAAACTTGAATTAATGGTTCTTTTTTAAAGTACATTCATATATACATATTTTGCAAAAAAAAAAAAAAAAAGGAAAAAATATGTGTGAGCCTCATTCTCATAAGCTCACGAAAGAAGTTTAACTTCTTTATTTACTTGCAAATATTTATTTGGCTACGGACTCTGACTGATTTACTTTTGTAAGTGGAAGAGGGTGCTCAATTTTTTTTTACGAAATTTGTGTTTAATCATTTATTCTTTTTTACGTACCAAATTTGAATGAAATCGGACGAACTTTAGAAGTCGCTGGGTAGGATCAATCAATATTTTGTTACAAAATTTATATGTTTAATCGTTTCCTCATTTTATTTACCAAATTTGAATGAAATCGGACGAACTTAAGAAGTCGTTGGGTAGGATTAATCAATTTTTTGTTACAAAATTTATGTGTTTAATCGTTTCCTCTTTTTATTTACCAAATTAGAATAAAATCACACGAACTTTAGAAGTTCGCCCTAGGGAATGCAAAACCGGTTTTTTGGATTCCGGAAATCCGGAAATGCGCCTGTTTTCGAACTTCAAACAATTCGGAATTCAAAATGCTAAATTCCAAATTTTTCGAATTTGGTGTAACTTTAACTGGCGGGAATTTTGACCAATTGTTTATTTTTTTTTTTATTATTTAGGCATAAAGCATTAAAATTCACAAAAATTGAAATCTAAGTAGCTATCGCAAGTCTGCAAATACGTACAACTTTTTTTCAAATTAATCAACATTAACAAAATAAGTTGGAGTTCCGAGTTCAGTGATTTATTTGGAATTCGAAGTGAAACTAAATTTTGGGATCTAGGGGGGCCCCCAGACGAACACTTTTGGAAAATCTCTAACATAACTTATTAACAACGCTGCAGGAACATTTTCAATAAAAATTCGATTAAAACTCAATGATAAAACATTGGATACTTTGTGTTTCAAATTTTTATTTTTCCATTCAGTTTATTCACTTTCGGTTTATTGAAAAGTATAAAATTTTATTTTAATAAAAAATATTTCATAATTTAATTTATTATAATGTTTTAAACTAAATAAACTAATATTTATGTTAAAGAATAATTTAATTTAATTTTTTAATATATTTTAATTTTTATATGAAATTCCGGAATAAACCGAAATTCCCGATTTCATTTCAAGACAATTCTGAAAATCCGGAATTAAATTTTTATTAAAAAAATGCATTCCCTACTCCGCCCCCGTGGTGGTCTCTGGGTAGGATCAATCAATTTTTTGTTACGAAATTTACGTGTTTAATCGTCTCCTCTTTTTATTTCCCAAATTTGAATGAAATTCTTTGTTACGAAATTTGTGTGTAATCATTTCCTCTTTTTACGTACCAAATTTGAATGAAATCGGAAATAAATTTTTTGTTACGAAATTTGTGTGTACATAATCAGTTCCTCTCTTTACATACCAAATTTGAATGAAATCGGACGAACTTTTGAGGTGGACCCTCAGGGGAGGTCGCTAGGTAGGAGGTTAATCAAATTTGAAAATAGCCTATAACGACCCTCGATCTGAGACAAAGAAATAGTGTAAGTTTGAAAACGATCGGCTGAGCGGTTTAGGTGCCTATTCGGAATAGACAAACAGACAAACAGCGTTTCTGTTTCATTTGATAGAATTTCACTAATTCGAAAAGGAAATAAACTAAATAAATATTAACAACAAAATCAGTTGATCTTTAATTCTTATTATTATTGTACATTTTTTTAATTCTATCTTTTTTTTTTGTTTTTTGCTTTCCACACATCGTTAGTATTTTGTTATGTGTGTGTAGTATCGCTGTTTTATTTTCGTAAATACATGCTACATGCTACAACGTCTTATATTTCCCTGCTTTTATATTTGTTTTTACTTTTTAACATATGATACTACATTCTGTGGTTATTACCCCTATTTTGCAGCGTTGTGGCTTTACTTTTCGTCACGCAGCACATACTATATTCTGTCTTCTTTTTTCGCCTTTTTTGTGCACAAATTTTCAACAATACCTCGCTAAAGAAGTTAATCTTCAAAAATCAGCTGACAAAAAAAGGTTTTTTTTTTAATATTAAAGATAAATTTATAAATTTGTGAAATATCGGAAAAAATATTTAAAAAAATTGCTAGAATTATTTATATGAAAAAAAAAAAAGGAAAATATAAACACAAAAAATGGTTGATCAAAAAAAATAATATACATAATATGAGTTTTTAAATGCATTTCAATTTTAATATATTTATTAGCTTCTGATGGGAATTTTGAATTTTTTATTTTGTAGCAGTGTTGAATGCCATTGAGCTTCCCTTGTTTAATAATAATTATCATATAATACTTGTTTTAATTTATAATAATTGTATTAATTTTGTAATGACCATTTATGTAAATTAAGGTAAAATAATTATTACTAAAATATGCTTATTTTTAACATAACATACATAATGTATGTACTTATTTAATATACAACATAAGTATAATAGATTGTGCCCGCAAAAAGCAATACATTCCAAAAAAGATAAAAACAAAAAGGTCAACAGGTTAATATTTAAATGTTTTAGCCGATAGTGCCCGTAACTCCAAAGTTATAAATTCCTTCGAGTTAATTTTCTTACATTCAGATACAATTAGTAGGATACAATTAGTTGGGAATTGGAAAAACAAAACATTGAAAATTGCGAGCGATAATGCAATAATGTCAATGTGACTGTCAGTGGCGCGCTAGAAATATTGCGCCCCTAGGCGAAAACAAATTTGCGCCTACCCACCCCAAAGTTTAAAAAAAGGAACCAATAGTTTTTGTTTTATTTTTAAAAATTTATTTTTTAATTTTTTATAAAAAAAATAACTCTTCTGTTTTCGCCTATTATTCTAATTATCAAATAACTTGCGACTCGTCAACGCCGTTTTGCATGAACATTAAAATTCTTTTTTAAGTCGGAAACGACTCATCATCTTTATAAGGTGTCAAGTTTCAGGTGTCATCGACCAGATAGCAGATATGGATATCCCTGCATGCTTAAATTCATTTTCGAAGTAATATTCTTAGTGTGATTTTGAATTCAAATAAATAAAAACTTTTTTTGTGATAAATCATGAATTTTGTTGGTAAAATGCTGACAAACGGTGCGCCCTTTAACTTCGTGCGCCCGCAGCATTTGCTGCGTTTGCCTACCGGTAGTTACCCACTGGTGACTGTGAGTCTTTTAGTTCACTTATGTTGCCTATATGAATTCGACTGAAAAGTAGTAAAAATTTGTTTGAAGAACGGGTAGCTAAAAAGCAGTAACTAATGTTCTCGGTTATTTATTTTGCATTTATTATAATTCTATAATATATTTTATTTATTAGATTAGATTTAGATTAGATTGGATTAGATTAGTTCTTTATTCATCTTACAATCCTAATACATAAGTTGCACTTTTTTGTAATATTATTCAATCTTACAATTACAATATGAATGTATCAAGAAAAATAAGATAAATAGTTAGTGACATCTGGTATTTGAAACAAATAGTATTAGATGTCACATCTAAAGGAAATAACTATACAATTAATTTGATGAATGTGGGGTAACAAAATCAAATAAAATAAAAGATACAAGATATTTCTAACTTTAAAATTTACATTAATTATTAAAACTAAAAAATCAAATCTAAGAGGCGAAAAAAGTAAACTAGACGTTAAAACTCTCAATACTGCTATGATCAAAATTCAGAAGCCACAATTTTACATTATTTATAAAAGCGTTCAACAATCCGAGCCCTCTAAAAGATACTGGGAGCCTGTTAAAAAATCTACAAGATATAATGGAATAAAAGTTTCTGTATGCTGTTCGAAAGGTTGGAACAGCCACAAAAAAACCATGATTATTTCTCAAACTGTACACCTTACTGCTTCTTGAATTTAAATGTACCCCTCGAATAAAAAATGTTTTTAGAACTTTATAGAAGAATAGATGCCTGAGTGGAAGTATTTTTAATTGCCTAAAAAAACTAAAAGTATGCTCCAAGCGACCAATATTACAAATTTTTCTAATCGCAGATTTCTGCAGAATGATAAGGGGTTTAATTTTAATATAATATGCACCACCCCAAACACATATTGCAATTTAGAATGAAAAATCCCATGGTATATCATTTTCAAAACATTCTGCGAACAAAATTTTTTTAAACCGTAAAAACAACGCAAAGTATATCGTAATTGACGTTTCAGGGTTGAGACATGGTCCAGCCAACACATCGTTCTATCTATCGTGACCCCCAGATCAACCCTAGAACAGCCAGAACCCCAAAACAGCAGAACAGCGACTTGTAGGACGCTGGTTAACACAGGAGCCACCAAAGAGGAAATTTATTGCAGTCAGAAGTATGAAACACAAAATCAACAACAGGAGATTCCTGCTGAGTAAAATTTAAAAACATCAGTTTTGTTTTGCTGCTAACGACTAATTTCTGCCTCGAAAACCACCTGCGCAGTATGTCCAAGTCGTTATGTATTTCAGCAGTAACGTTCAAAGGAGAATCAGAAGCATAAGCAAAACCAAGGTCATCAGCAAAGGCTGTTACATTTCATTTATACTGCTGTATGAAAAGTGAATTTATATAAATCAAAAAAAGAATCGATCCCAAAAACGTTTCCTGCGGAACTCCAAAAGATAGATATGTCAAATCACTACTGCTACAGCCGATCCGTACTCTCTGTGTTCTATCTTGTAAGTAATATTTAAACCAATCGAAATCAAAGCCCCGGAAACCAGCACTATACAATTTATTTAGAAGTATGTCGTGTAATAATTATTTATTATTCTAAATTGTAGTATTAGGTAAAATAATGTCTATTATATTAAATAATTATGGTTAAGATGTATATTATTTAAAATGATTTAAATTATTTTCTCGACGTAAATTGAGATATTCTATAATGTAAATAAGTTTTCCATTCGAAGTGCTCTTATCAAAAACACGAAATTTTCAAATCCTAATTAATTCAAATATGAAGATAAGAAATATATATAGACTTTGGAATATCAACAACTGGCAATAATTTTAAAGAAGATTAAAAAAAAAAATGATAGAATTAAAAAAAAAAATAATAATTTTTTTAAGCAGAAATTTTTACTTTTCAACTGAAAATTAGTTTTCAACTACGAAAACTTAATATTTACATAATTCAATTATAGAAATTTGTCTAATTAAAATAGAAAAAGAAAAGAAAAAAAGTTAAATGCAGCAGAAATAAGAAAATGAACGAATTATTTCTCAGTTTGTCATAAAAGTTTTTCATTTATAAATTTATTCATTGTTTAAATTTTCTCTCAAATGAATGAAATTCTCTGGTTTGTTAATGTTGTCAGTTGCAAAATATTTATCAACGATTTTTAGCTTAATTATTTTTTTATATTTTAAAGTAATGTTAAACAAACTTTCTTATAAAATTAGAAATCATCTTCAACCAACAATCTACATGAAATATTATTTATTAAGTGATCTATTTAGAGAGTTTCTTTCAGAGCAAGAGAATTCGGGAAAAAAATATTTCTTTAATATGTACTAGAACAAAGTCTGAGTATAAAAATATGGAAAAAAAAAAATTCATCCATTCCTAATTAAATCGTAAATGTATATTCAATTTATTACATGATAAGCTACTTATGTTTTATGTTCTTTATTTTACCAGAATAATATTTCTCTAACTAACTATATATAAAATACATTTTTTAAAGTAGAAAATACTCATACTGATGTTTGGAGAATTGTTGCCTTTAGTTAGCAAATTTTAAATAAGTTTTAGTTGTAAATTTCTATAGTAAGGGTTGCTTTACTCTTTACACCTCTATTTTTTTTTTACGTTAAACCGAAACAAAGCTCTTATCATAAATTTTTTTTTTTAATTGGAAAATAATAGCACGTTTTGTCTACGTGCAATTACATGACATTTTTAAAATTGATATTTTTGAAAAAAATAAAAAAATAATAAAAATGTTTAAAACAATTCACATAAGTAGAATACGTATGAATAATTTATGTATAGATATATATTAATATCCTTTACTTTCTCAGGTTAAAAGAAAATTCATCAGAAAATTTACAAAAAAAAAAAAAACAGAAAAATAGTTTCCTTATATTTATATTACATAATATACTTATTTAGGTACATACATTAATAGTAGATTATAATATACTTATGTTACTTTTGTTAACTGATTTGTGTATACACACAAACGCAACTACCTCTCCCCTGCGCATTAAAGCAGTACACCCAACTCTTTTTTTACACAGTGGATGCGTTCCAATGAAAACCGTGTAAAAAAAGACATGGTGAACATATTAAAATTGAGGATATGTTCCACAACTTTAACGCGTTGACGACCACAGGACGCATATATGCGTCCTGTGGTTTTCACCATAAACCGAAGACGCATATGTGCGTCTCCATTTTATATGCAATTAGTTTATTATAGTTTCTTTATTGGTTTACCGATTCTATTGAATTTTTTTTTCGGTTTAGGGGAAATACCAAGTTGTCTCATTTCATCAAAATTTACCCATCTGGTTTGTGGCCACCCCTAGCCTGATCGCCTCGGTCGTCAACGTGTTAAAAAACCGTGTAAGTTGAAAAACTTAGCTATATCTTGTCCTGAGTGATATTATTTTTGTGTATGAATTACGTAGTTCTCATTTTTTCTCATTTTTTTTTTTTTTGTATTTGTCTGTATTGAAATATTGTGAGAGATATTATGTTTGTTTAGGTATTACGTAATATTCAATACGAAACATCTAAATGATTTCATTATTTACGCTGATGCATCTAAATTTTTTCATTATATACGCTGATGCATCTAAATTTTTTCATTATTTACGCAGATGCATCTAAATGATTGAATGTGTATTGACGCATATAATACTCCATTTAGTGATCTAAATTCTATAGCACTAAATACAACATAACGATCCCCAACGCATTAAAATAAATTATATTTTCCTTTCAATCGAAAAAAAAAAATAGTATTTTCGACTTTAATTCTGAGCCAATATAGAGTAGGTTATTGCGCTGATAAGCTTCATTAAGTTGCTAGCGGCTGTCGGTTTTATCATCAGCTGACACATAAATTTTTTCTTTTTTCTTTTTTTTTTGCCTTTTTTTGACAATAAATGAGGCATTTTTGACACTTACATTATTTTCACTCAATCACAATGCCTCTAAAGAAGTTTCACTTCAAAAAAAAAAAAATTAGGTAAAATAAATTTGAATAATATTTGGGTTCTATTTGTTAATAGCGTTGAAATGTAAAAAAAAAAGATTTTATTTGATTTATAGAGTATAATATTTTAATGCGTATGGGATCGGTATGTTGTATTTAGTACTATAGAATTTAGATCACTAAATGGAGTATTATGTGCGTCAATACACATGCAATCATTTAGATGCATCTGCGTGAATAATGAAATCATTTAGATGCATCAGCGTGAATAATGAATTCATTTAGATGCATCACCGTAAATAATGAAATCGTTTAAATGCATCTGCGTGAATAATGAAACCATTTAGATGCATCAGCGTAAATAATGAAATCATTTAGATGTTCTCACAATATTTCAATACAGACAAATACCAACAAAAAATGAAAAAAAAAATGTGTATATCAACTTTTTTTTTTTTTTTTTTCATTGTAAATGTATAGACTGCAACTACCTTACACATGCACATTAAAACAGTATATTGGATATGTTAACAAAATTTGTTATACAACTCCTTCTGCATTTACACAAAAATACATAGACACAAAATTATCTTCCCAAGTTTTTTTTTTTTTTTTGTTTTTTTTAAATTTTTCCTCTTTAGATAATGGAGTGTGAGGTTTAAAATTATTCGGAGATGGTTGAAAATCTTTATATTGATTAACATAATCGAGAGCCACAAAAACCATCGAACAATTTTTTTTCTTAGATAATAAAAACAAAAGAAAACATTGAAAAGAAAGTTTGCTGATAAAAATAATAAGGACTTTAAGTATTGTGGTATTGAAAATTTGTTTTTAAAAATAAAATGAGAATTTTATATGGTTTTCAAGGAATAATAAATTAAGAATAGGAAAATTTTTTGTGTATTATTCTTCCTCGGAACATTGAAAAAATTATTATTTTATATATTCTTATCATATTTTTGAAGTTAATACTTCTTTAGGCGCGTTGTATTAATGCGTAATTCTGTAAGGGGTAAAAATTATTTTACTCATTCGAAATTCGAGTTCGACAAAAGGGACATGCTGTACCACTCATTAATCATTTGTTATTTATAAAAAGAAAATAATTTGACCCGAAAAATTTAAATTCAAATTATTTTTTAAAAATCTTTCGTTTACAAATTATTTAAAACTAAAATTTATTTTTCAAAATAGGTAGCTCCGGTGAAATAAAGATTACCTGCCGAAAAATTTTTGGGCAGGGAGCTACGGTTAGGTCGTGCCGACACAAAATATGCAGATAATCTTTATTTCACTGGAGCAACTACGGTGAAATAAAGATTATCTGCCGAAAAATTTTTGGCCAGGGAGCTACGGTTAGGTAGTGCCGGCCCAAAATATAAAAAAAAAAAATTTTTTTTCAAAATAGGTAGCTCCGGTAAAATAAAGATTACCAGCCGAAAATTTTTTGGGTAGGGAGCTACGGTTAGGTCGTGCCGGTGCAAAATATAAAAAAAATATTTTTTTTTTTTTCAAAATAGGTAGCTCCGGTAAAATAAAGATTACCAGCCGAAAAATTTGTGGCTAAGGAGCTACGGTTAGGTTGTGCCGATGCAAAATATAAAAAAAATATATTTTTTTTTTTTTTTTCAAAATAGGTAGCTCCGGTAAAATAAAGATTACCAGCCGAAAAATTTGTGGGTAAGGAGCTACGGTTAGGTTGTGCCGGCGCCAAACATACGAAAAAAAAAAATTTTCCAAAATAGGTAGCTTCGGTGAAATAAAGATTACTTGCCGAAAAATATTTGGGTAGGGAGCTACGGTTAGGTCGTGCCGGCTCAAAATATACAAAAAAACATACGAAGCAGTCATAGAACTGCTCACAGAAGTTAACACTAAAAAATTGTTCCTAGCCACTGTACAAATGATGGGCTGCTCAGTACAAAATGTAAATTAAAATAAAAAGTAAAAATAGAAAATCAGGCCTTCAATAAAAATGATTTTTATTTTATTTTACATTTTGTACTGAGAAGCCCATCATAGCCACTGTTATTTCATAGTCCAAATCTTTTAAATATTAACTTCTGCTCGGCAGTTCTATGACTGCTTCGTGTGTTTTTTTTTTTTCTGACTGCTGGTTGATTGTATACGCAAAGTAGTATGTAAAGGAAAAATGAAAATGAAAATATATATTTTTCCTCTAAAAAGTTTCCAGAAATTATAATAACTAAGTTGAATTCATATTCTTACTGGCTTCTAGACCAGGGATGAGGAACCTTTTTAACAAGAAAGTCAATTTTAATTTTGAAAATTGTAAAAAGGCTGCATATAACTTTATTGACTGCTATATTCTTTTATAGTCTATACCAGAGGTGCTCAAAGGTTTATGCATGAGGAAAATCGTAAAATACTGTAGAGCAAACTTAAATTTAAATTTTATTATCATAATTAATGAATAACTAAAGGCATTTTTTAAAATTCTTCTTTTTCAATAAATTTATTTATTAGTTAAATTTATTTATTAGTTTGAGCTTGTCTGGTCTATACAAATACGATTCCCATCTTTTTTCGAGAAGCTCAAAAAATTAAATTGGAGACAATAAATTTAATTTTCCGAATTTATTTTAAATGCAATTTTATTACATTTTATTTCATTATTCAATTAAAATACATATATACTTCAAAATATAAAATAAAATAATGACATCATGATATTAATAGTAGATTATTGTATATGTAAACTAAATTTGTTATTAATTAAGAGTTCTGTATACACAAAAATACATTGACACGAGTCAATACTTATATCACGAGACCGAAGGTCGAGTGATATAAATTGACAAGTGACAATGTATTTTTGTGTAAATACAGAACGAGTTGTATAACAAATTTTGTTTACATATCCAATATACTGTTTTAATGCGTAGGGGAGAGGTAGTTGCAAAGAGAGAATATTTTTTCTTCTCATTTTTTCTCTTTTTTTTTTTTGTATTTGGCTGTATTGAAATATTGTGAGAGATATTATGTTTGTTTAGGTATTACGTAATATTCAATACGAAACATCTAAATGATTTCATTATTTACGCTGATGCATCTAAATTTTTTCATTATATACGCTGATGCATCTAAATTTTTTCATTATTTACGCAGATGCATCTAAATGATTGCATGTGTATTGACGCATATAATACTCCATTTAGTGATCTAAATTCTATAGCACTAAATACAACATAACGATCCCCAACGCATTAAAATAAAATAAAACGCAGTTTCCCCATCTCTGTTCTAGACTTTTAGTAAATTTTTCGTTCAGCCTCGAAATCTGATTGTAAATTATAAATAATTGTGTAGATTTTTGAATTTTTAACTTAAGTAATACAATTTCTTCTTGTTTTGCATTTTCTGAAAAAGTGAATTTGTATAGCCCCAAAAGTCATTACGATACGATTTTTATTAACAACTTTATTAATATAATTAAAATTATACTGATATTATTATCTTGGAAATAAAATCATAAATTAATTTTAAGATTTTTAAAAAAATTAAAAAAATTGTTTTCATTTTAATTAACATGAATAGGAAAATTTTTCAACATCATAATAAAACCCATTATTATTATTAGATATATTGAAACATATAGCAATCTAGGGTGACCATCTTCTTAAAAATGAAAAAGAAGAAAATAGAAAAATATTTTTGGTGTGATTATTTTGTATGCGAAACCATTGTACTTGATTGAAATTATCAAAGTAGTTATTTACAATTTCACAAAAACTGCTTGATTTAAAGTTTTTTCCCTGCGGAGTTAAGGGATATTAATTTCTCGCATTAAATTCATCTACATATAAGCCACCTAAAGACTCTTCGCGGGTTCTTTTGGTACTGCAAGAACTATAGCTTTCTTATAGAGGAATCATAACCTCCGTAATCCGCCAACATAAAGCTGCGGGGGCTTGTATATTCTGAACACATTATATACTAAAAAATCGTAAATAATTTCATACTTCTTATATTTTTAATATTTTTACATGGCACATAATGCAAAAAAATTATGAAATATAAATCTTCAAGCATTATAAGTGAAGGGAGGACGACTATTGTTCTTTTAAAAAGGTATTAATACTGATAAATTTTTTTGAATGTTTTCAAAAGAGTATATGCAAGTGGTCACCCTATCGCAATCAATCATTTCACAATTTTTCGGAAATTGAATGGGAAACTTGAATAAATTTCTATCTCGTATGTATGAAGGGAATCTTATTATTCTGATTAGTAAAAAGAAAATTCCTGAATATACTCTTCTCGTATATACTCTTGTCTTATATACATATATACTCTTCTCTTATATACATATATATTTTTTTATTAATTTAAATTTATTTTTTCCACCATATAGACTTGTTGCAGTCATTGAGTGAATACCAAAAATAAAAAGTTCAAAAAACAAATGTTTTCTTTATTTCACAAAAAAAAAAGAATAGAAAAAAAACCAAAGATTCTGTCACAAAATCTATTCATAATAAAAAAAATATAAAATAAAACCTCTAATTCAATTCATCTTTCCATAATATAAAAAGTCAATTATTTTATAGAAAAAACCTTAAGCCTCAACTTTTTTTTATTATTATTATATTTTGCTTTAAGTTCTATTATTTTTTAAGATGTTCATTAAAATGGAAATAAAAAAATAAAAAATTTCAATCCCTTTAATTTTTCTTTTATTTTTTTAAAAATATTTTTCATTTTTCTGGGTATATTTATATATTTATGGATACATATATGTTAACGTTAAAAAAATATTCAGTTAAAAGAAAATCACGAAAATTCAATGGAAGACAATAGAAAATCAATATTGGTTGTTTTTTTTTTTTCAATTGACTTGAATAATTTGGAAGAAAAAAAAAACATGCGTGTGCCGTGTACGCGCGGGCAAGTTATACTTCGTATTCGTATTCGTAATGTGGGAATAAAATAGAACAACAAGTAAGTATTTCAGATAATTTCACGACGCTCACACTGTTTACTTCGCTGCATAGCAAGAATACCACGCGCATGTGTCTGGATCTACCGCAGGGTTACCAACCTTTTCAAATGTTTCCCCCTAAAAAAATAAAATTTCCCACTAAAAAACCCCTAAATTTTTTTTTATAGATATTATAACTGCTATACTTATATACCTATGAGGATTTCAAATAGATGCTTGAAGAAAAATATATAACGCACATCGTAAATTATATAAATAATAAAATTATTTATTTATAATAAAATTAGCAGATAAGGTATCTTATGAAATGCAATCAAAAATATTACAAATGTCATCTAAATCTTCGCTTTTAAGATCATACATCATACCCCTAAAAAAACCCCTGAAACAAATTACCCCCTAAAAATCCCTCTGTCAACAAAAAAAACCCCTGAATCTAGGGGGAAAACCCCTAAGTTGGTAACGCTGATCTACCGACTGACTCTCTTTCTCTCTCTTCGCGCATGTGGGGGTGGTTGTTTCGGAATTCAGAAATTTAATTTCGAAATTAAATAAATTTCGAATACTAATGTCATTGGAATGTATGGATTTGTATGGATGTGTGCAAAAATAATAATAAAAAATAATAATAAAAATGTATTTGTGCGTTAAACTTTTTGAAGTCGCATAAGAAGTATAACTTCACAAAGAATAATTGCTCATGGTTTAAACGTGCAATAACCGTGGAATAATAAAAATAGTAGGACACAACACAAAAGACGGGAATTTCGTGAATTGAGAAATGTGAAAATAAAAAAAAACTACTTTTTGAAAATGATGTGGAAAACCATGTTATATACTTAGTACTTACTTTATTAAAAAAAAATACTATATATAGTTAATTTTAGTTAATTTTTTAAAAACAAACCTATACATACTTTTTATCTCAGCTGGCGGCAAGTTAAGCTAGATGAAAAATTCAGACATCCAATTAAAGTTCTTCGAGCAAAATTTTTTTATTTACACAATTTTTCAAACAACATATAAAATGATTAAAAAGAAACTAGTTTCTACTTATGCGTTCGTTGTTTATAGCTAATTGACCTATCTGAAAAAATGGTACCGTAAAAACCGTTTTTCTATGTTATTTTTTATTTATATTTAAGCAAATTTACTGAAAATGAAGATATTAATTTTATCTATTTTTCGTAAAAAGAATTTTTTAAAAATATTTTCAAATAATTAAGAAAATTGAATTTATTTTTTTTTCATATCTGAAAAATTTCATTACTTCACAAAATTATTTTTTTATTTCTTTTTCATTACGTTTCCTACCTATCATAATATTTTTTTACGATACCTTTCCTGTCAAAAATTTTGTTTTTGTTTTTTTTTTATATTGATTTTTTACTTTCAGATAAAATTAGCTGTGAACAGGCTCAGACGCCATCAAAAAAATAAGCCGACCCGTCGTCGCGCCGCGTCGTTTTTCGATTAGTCGTCGTCGTTGAATTTTACGCGGCTGGTCGTGGATTTGCGCCGTAAGAATTTGCTTCAAAAATCAGTTGCGCCGTAAGAATTTGCTTCAAAAATCAGGAAAAAAAATTTTTTTTTTTTTTTTGGTTTGAATTTTGTATCGAAAAAATTTTTTTTTCGGAATAAAAATTTTTTTTTTTGGAAAAAAAATTTTTTTTTGGGAACAAATTCGAGTCGACTGACTGGGCCGTCGCCGCGCGGTCGTCACGTTTTTCATAGCTCAGTCGCGATAAGTCGTCGTCGTGAAAAAATCCACGGCGTCTGAGCCTGGCTGTGAATGGGTTTCCGGAACATTCCTCCAAAAATTACTTTACTGTGGTAGCTATAAACAACGCATTACTTCGTTGAATATATGTATTTCATTTCTGTGGTTTGTTATTTAGATTCTGCAAAAATTTCTGTTTTAAAGATAATACAAACAAAATGACAATAAAATTATATCTGTTCATGAATTATCTTTTTTTGAAGTGAAACTTTTTTAGAGGCATTGTGATTGAGAGTGAAAAAAATGTAAGTGTCAAAAGTGTGACGCTGAATGTCAAAAATGCCTCGATTATTGTCAAAAAAAAAGGCAAAAAAAAAAGAAAAAAGAAAAAATTTATGTGTCAGCTGATGATAAAACCGACAGCCACTAGCAACTTAATGAAGCTTATCAGCGCAATAACCTACTCTATATTGGCTCAGAATTAAAGTCGAAAATACTATTTTTTTTTCTTTCGATTGAAAGGAACATATAATTTATTTTAAATTATTGAATAACAAATATTTCATTTATTAATTATTAGTGTTAATTTTCAAAAAGTTTTTGGAATACAAATATGTATTCTCAATAAAAATGTTCCAATGCACCTATTTTGTAGATAAATTTGATATTAATTTTTCTTAATGTAATTTTTTTAGTTTGTTAGTGTAATTTATTTTTGACATTAAATTACACTAATAAAATGCAGAAGGAATATGTTTATTACAATTACTTTTCGGAAGAAATACTAATGTCAAATTTTGCAGGCATATTTGAAAATGCTCTTTTAACTAAAACAGATTTTTTTTTGAAGTAATTTATATTTGAGTTGTTTGTATAAATTATTTTTGCCGTTAAATTTCATTAATGCAATGCATGTAGAATATTTTTATTCCAAAAAAGAAGAAGTACTAATAAACATGAAATTTTTCAGGCATATTTGAAAAAGTTGAAAAAGTTATAAATCATCTGGCAATCAGTGTTGCCATGCAGCCATAATTCTAGCCATTTTGAAATAATTTAAAAGCAATTATGCCACTAAACTTTTTGAGCTTAAAAAGTAATTTAGAACCTGAACTCTATAATAAATAAAAATAAGTTGTATAATGTACAAAAATTATAAAATTCAGAAAAAAAATAACTTAATAATAATAATAATAAATGTTTTTATCTCTAAGTAGTCGCTGGTTTTTAATTTATCTAAGCCGCCGAATTCCTCCAAAACAAGTTATTTTAAGTCGACTGGCCGCAGCAATCGAAGGACAAAAGTGTCATGTCTTATGTGGACTTGGCCATTTTAAATATTTATTTAGCCTCCCCAGAAAATACTCTACTTGCCATGAAGTTTCACTTCTTCCGTGTGTCCCGAGAATCACATATTTTTTTATTTTAATTTTAATTTTTAGCACTGCATGTATATCTTAAAATCTTCAAGCTCATTAATTTTTGTTTAATTTTTACTCAATAAACTTTATTATCAAAACTAAAATGAAAACATGAAGAGAACTTAATGATAAATGCCTTAATTTAATTCAAATTTACTACTGCTATTATATAGATAGATTGATAGATAATTTTGGCTACATGATGTAGATTTATAATAATATCGAATGCTTAAATAAACATTTTTTAAACCATATGAGTGTACATAATTAATTATAAATTAATGAATTTTAAAGAAGTAGTAAAAACTGATTTTAGTACAAGATAGTGCATTGTTATGTTCAAAATCATGTTTAATAATGATGGGTTAGATCAGGGGTGTCCAACTTAAATTGAAAATGGGCCGTTTCGAAAATTTATTTTGTTCCGCGGGCCAAAAGTCAATTTTTTTGTTTTAAACAAATTAAAATATATTTATTATTAAAATTACTTCAAATTAATAATGTAAATAATAAGTTTATACACAAGAAAAAAATTAAATTAAAGAATATAAATTATGTTGTATTTATAATGATATCCTTTTGTGATGATCTTTTGTCAGTGATGATGATGATCTTGATGACCTTGAATTATTTTTTTTAGAGAAGTTAAACTACTGGCAACATCCACTTAATCTGATTTCTTAACTATAAATTTAATTTTCTTGTCACCCGAAATTTATGTGGAACGAATTAACCACGTTCCATTCCAAATATCAAATCTAAGAATAGAAAATTTTTAATTTGAAATAAATAATTTGAATTTTATGCAGTAAATCTTGATTTGAAAGTAGAAAATTTCCATTACAATTTTTTTTTTACATATTACAAAAATATTAGAGAAACATTTTGAATTTTAAACCAAACTTAACGGGCCGGGTTAAAAGACTCCGCGGGCCGGATGATGGCCCGCGGACCGTTGGTTGGACAGCACTGGGTTAGATGGTCTTATAGATTTGTACAAAATATTATTTTTTCAAACTTGAGTTCGCATTCAAATAAGAAGTATATACGTATTGTAAAAACTAATTTATAATTTTATTTTAAAATATTATTTCAAATCAAAAATTAGCAATCCATCCAAGTTCCCCCAAAAAAAAAACTATATGATACAGATCATTTATTTTAATTTTGATACTTTTATAAAACACATCTGCGAACTTCATAAATTTTAAAATACATATTACATCGCAATAACTTTTTGTATTGTTTTGGTATTTATTTTGATAGCAAAAACTTTCTGATAATATTAGTACTGATGGATATTAGTATAATATACTAAAAAAAAAAACTACATTATCTATTATTTACAAAAAAGTATTTTGATTTGAACTTTAATGTTGTACATTATGTAGGCAAAGAAATTATAAGTCAAGAATGGCCTTATGAAAAAAAAAATGACCCCAGTTTTTGTTTGCAATGATGTTCCCAGTTTAATCTCCGATGGCATAAAAAATGTAAACCAACTAAAGAAAATGTGAACCAAATAAAAAAGGAATGTTATTATTACTTTTTTATTATACCGTAATAAAAAACAATGAAGAAAAATATAGTTTTTATTTTTTTTTTTTTAATTAAATATATTTAAACTCATCAAAAGAATATTTTGAAATTAATTAATAATTCTGTAAAGCTTGGTAGGAATCTTTTAATGAATTAATTTAAAATAATTCTCGAAAAAGCTTAACATTCAAAAAATTAAGATAATGCACAATGAGTACAAAATTAAAACAATTAAATATTAAAAAGTAAAGTTTTAGGTAAGTTTAATTTTTATAAATTTTTTTACGCATATTTGATTAAAACAATTTCTTCCATTTTCACAAAAAATTGCTTACAATATATCGTCTGCTGAGAAATGAAACAACGTATGACATTTATACGTCATTATTTGACAATAGCACCATTCGATTCCTCGTACTCGATTTTATAAGTACAACTACTTTGCAATATTCTTAATGTTGATTAAAATGAGTTTTTTAGATGAAAATTGTACGCTACTTGATATTTTTTCATACGTTTTTTTTAATTTTCAAATCTTTAAATTTAAATTACTCGAAACTATGCTTTTCATTATACGTTGTTTCATTTCTGAGCAGGCGATATTTTCTTTGTTTTCTGAATTTCTCATCGGTAATATGATTCTCAAAATTAAGATCCTACATAGAACTTCTTACTATTAAATTCAATACTTCTTTTTAAAAAAAAATGTAATCAAATTTTGAATGCATTTCAGTTGTTATTTCAGGAAAAAAAATCTCTAACAGACTCATAAAATTGAAAACTTTTGGACTTCTAATCGAACCTAACATTAACATTGTTAAAATATGTAAAAAAAACTGAGAAATACTTTGCAATATTTAAATTAAAAAATTAATTGAGTAGCAAGAACTTTTATTTCAAATTAATAAATATTATCATGAAATTATTGGTAACACTATTTTCGATTACTTCGATCATGATTTAGATTGCGATATTATTTGATAAAATTAATAATTGAACGATATTTAACCATAAAATTATTTGATTTCGGGAATAAAAGAACAGAAAACATTAAACATTCAACTAAAGTAAGCCGACAACAACATAACAAGTTAATAAAATTTACAGGACAATAGTAATTTTGCCAATTGAACTTTTAAAATTTGACTTTGTAATAACGGTAGAACTAACATTTTTTGTTCTATTTTCAGATTGAAATTTGAGAATTATTTTTCAAGAACATATGGTATTTTATAATGTTATTTTTGTTTATATAGTTCATTTTCATTAATAAAATAAGTAAAAACATACTCTCCTCTATGATTAATGAAAATAAAATTGCAATTATGAATATTTATTATTCACATCAAGAAACACAATTATTATTTTCACAAATGTTAAACTATTGTATTCATTTTTACTCGAAAATTTGATGTTTATTTTTTTTTGGGAACATCATTGCAAACAAAAACTTGACCCCCTAGCTTTTTCTCTTTCTTTAAATAAATATATATGAAAAAAGAAAAGGACAAAAAATTCAAAGGCCATTCTTGATTTATAATTTCTTTGTATGTAGGTATAGAATACAGATCATAATAATTATATCTATAGTAAATAAGCAAGACAATAATGGTATTTATCTAGTTTTGATATTTGTACAAATATTTACAGAGTTCATATCTTTTTTTTTTTTTTTTATAAAATTGTTTATTTATTTGAAATTGATTTGCATAAACATAATGTTATAAAATATTACAGAGCTTAGGCTTATATCTGCCTTTTCTACTGAATCTGAATTCAAAATTTAATATACCTATACTAGTTTTTAATTTCATTTTAATATTTAAAAATTTGAGGCAAATTTTATTGAAATCTGCAATGCAATAAAAGCTTCAGATAACTCGGCAAAACTACTTTATTGACTATAAATTCATGAGCACAGAGTTACGGAACAAACAAACAATGAATTGTCTGTGTTGTACAAATAACTACAACAATTGCTTAGTTCTCCATTCTAATTTCAATTTTGACTTTCTAAATAAAAAAAAGGAGTACCAACATTTTTTATATAAGTTTATTTCGACAATTTCTTATTTTGTTATCCTCCTAAACACGAAAAGAATTTAAAATTCTGAATTTAAAATTTCTAGTGTAAATTTGGCAATAATGATATTTCAAATGCTTCCAAATATACTCCAAATATATGCGAAAAAAACAATGATAACAATTTGATTAATACACTACCAAATCTTTAATTGGATCTCTAATTTATATATTTTTCCGATTAAAAACAATTTTGTGGCAAATCTAAATTTGGAGGTAGCTTTAGAAAAATTTGCAGAAATGAAGGCCAGGAAAAAATTATTGCTATAAATTCTGTTTTTTATATAAAAATTAATCTTGTAAAAATAAATTAAAATGAAAAAAAGGTTTTTTATTGTTAACATTTTTTATTTCATTAGAATTTTTTTAACTTATTTTGTAGATTATAGGTCTTTTTCTAGGGCACTGGCAGGGATGCCAGATTTAAAATTGTGTACATCGGGAAAAAAATTATAAAATAATAAATTAAAAAAAAAAATAGGAAGTGCAAAAACATAAAAAAAATCTATAGTCGAGTTAATAATTATCATAATAATATAAAAGTGAACTTAAAATTAAACATATTTTTCTTAAGATTTAGCTTTATTCAAAATATCAGCTTCAAACTGCAAATTGAAAAAAGTTCGAAATTCTTTGCAACTAATCTTAAAGTTTTCTTTAACCATCAATTCGGCTTCTAAGTTTGAAATTAAAAGATTGTTTCTTTCCTTAAGCCAAAAATTTCCCATAAGGCTTAAATTCATTTTGAAGTCGCATTGTCATGATGAATTGAGAATATATAGCTTACAATTTTAAATAAATTTAAATGAAATCGGGAAATTGTAAACTAACATCGGGAGTCGGGAAGAGACTTCTAAGATAAAACTAGTGTTTCTCCGCGAAATCGGGACGCACTGGTGTCATTCTAAAATAAAATTTTATATTGATTTTTAATTAGAAAAAATACACTTACTATTAACTTTAGTCATAGCATATCCTGAATCCCATGGTTTTAGTCCAATGCGATTAAATGTAGCATAATCAGGCAACTTCGTTTGCATAAACGGCTTTTTTGAGTTAAATTTTTCGATTTTTAGCTTATTCCATACCGTGTTATCCAAATTCCTCGATATTCCGTTGAAGTTAATAGATTTGGGGTTTGAACTTATTTATTTATTTATTTATTTATTTCAAATGCTTAATACAAGCGAATAAAAAATATAATGATATTAAAATTAAATATATATACAATTAATTTAATAAGGGATGTAAAAATATATACAAATCAGTAACATTTACTATTAAATAATGTATCCCTTAGTTTGAATTATTCAAAATAGTATAATAAAATTTACTTTTAAAAGAAGGACTTTCGAAAACGTATAACTGAAGCAGGAATTGGTATCGGTTATAAATCTTGAATAGGGAGTTAAGTGGGCTATATTGACCATAATTGGTTCTGGAAAATTGAATACAAATGACATCAAAACTTCTAAGACTTCTTGAGGGCACATTGAAAAATAAGTTAGACATTAAACAGCTACTTGTCGTTTTTCCTTCGATGACTTTATGGATAAAGCTGAACGACAAATAAGCTCTTCTATTCTCCAGACTTGGGAAATTTAGAAGTTGAAGTCTGTGAGTGTATGGAGGTAGATTCAAATTATCCTGCCAATTGAGGCGCCTTAAAGCGAAACGAAGGAAATTTTTTTGAACCGATTCCAATCTAGAGATATGAGTAGCGTAGAATGGATTCCAGACCTGGCAAGAATATTCCAATATGGGACGAACAAAAGAAGAATATAGAAGCTTCATAACATATGGATCATTGAATTGTTTAGATTGCCTCTTGATAAAACCAAGAACACGCAGTGCCTTACTTGTAACAAAATCGATATGTTTAATAAAATTCAACTTTTCATCCAACAAAACTCCAAGATCAGTGGTCTCTACTTCCCTTGTTAAAGTAGAGGATCCAACACTGTATTGAAAATCAAAAATGTTCTTCTTTCTACAGAATGACATTGAGTGACACTTATTAACGTTTAATTGAAGATTATTTGAGGTACACCAATTACAAAATGATTCGATATCATTTTGCAAGTCAATGCAGTCGGAATAACTAGTTATGGACTTGAAAATTTTTGCGTCATCTGCGTAAATAAGAACTTCAGATGAATTTAATATATTTGGAAGATCATTTATAAATAAAATATAGAAAATAGGACCAAGATGACTACCTTGTGGAACGCCACAATTTACCAAAAACGGTGCTGATAAGAAGTTATTAAAAGAAACTTGATAATAACTTTATCAATAATTAAATCTTTCGAATCCACTGGCTTATATATTCCACTTTCACTTTGGTTATTAAGAAACATGTAAAGTTTCTCATCAATTTTATTATTTTCTAAGAACCCAAAATGAACATGATAATTTTTGTCATACTTGACTTCAAAAGAAAAGCACTTTTTTTTTGTGAATTGGAAACCATGTGACTGTTCTAGTTATACTCATATTTCCAGTATCTGCTTCCCAATTCGTTACTAAATTTTAAATTTTTAATAATTTTTTTTTTTATTTTTATTATCAAAATTAGTTTAATTTATACTTATAATATCATAGGCAGGATTTTTGACACATTGATGGCCACATTCATGGAAGTTACTGGAAATAAAAATAATTATTAAAAAAAATTTCAGACAAATTTTTAAAAGTCATTAACGAAAAGTTTTGATAGATATAAATTTATGGAAGTGAAGAATAGCAATCTAACCCACAATCCTGCCATACGAAAAAGGGACAATTGAAATAGACGTAAATACTATTTTAATTTAACTTACCAATTATTACAAACAATGAAATAATAGGTAGAATATAATTTTGCATTGTTATGAAATAAAAAAAAATAAATTCTGTCAATCTGTCTTACTCGTGTAGGTCTTACTAAATGAAAATATTGAATAACTATTAACTATAATTTATATTTTATTTTGATATTCGGCGAGTTTCCTTCTAATAAAAATTGCAATAAAAATTGCACAAACATAAAAGCGCACTGTTATAGCATTAAAAGGAATTTTTTTGAGACATATGGATCTTAATACCCTTATGCGTTGTTTATAGCTACCACAGTAAAGTAATTTTTGGAGGAATGTTCCGGAAACCTGTTCACAGCTAATTTTATCTGAAAGTAAAAAATCAACTGCAGAAAGCATAAAAAAAAAACAAAAAAAAATTTTATGACAGGAAAGGTATATCGTAAAAAAATATGATAGGTAGGAAACGTAATGAAAAAGAAACAAAAAAATAATTTTGTGAAGTAATGAAATTTTTCAGATATCAAAAAAAAAACAAATTCAATTTTCTTAGTTATTTGAAAATATTTTTAAAAAATTCTTTTTACGAAAAATAGATAAAATTAACATCTTCATTTTCAGTCAATTTGCATATAAATAAAATAATAACATAGAAAAAGGGTTTTTACGGTACCATTTTTTCAGATAGGTCAATTAGCTATAAACAACGCATTAGTTATACCTTGAGCACAGCTAATACCGCAAAGCAATTTTTGAAGGAATGTTCCGGAAACCTGTTCACAGCTAATTTTACCTGAAAGCAAAAAAATCAACTGCAAACAACTGCTTTTGTTTTTTTTATAATATGATTGTGACAGAAAAATGCAGCAAAACCAAATTTCGATGCAAAAGAAACGCTGTGAAAAAGAAACAAAAAAATTATTTTATGACGCAATCAATTCTTTCTGGAGCAAAAAAAAAATAAATTCAGTTTTCTAATTATTTATGAAATAATTTTAAGAAATTCTTTTTACAAAAAATCAATAAAATTAATATCTTTCGTTTTTCAAAATTTTTATTTAAAAAAAATAAGAAATAACGCAGAGAATCGGTTTTTACGGTAGCTCAAAATTGCTTTGCGGTATTAGCTGTGCTCAAGGCATTAGTATTTAGTTGTTAGCTAAAATTAATTAACAAATTATATTTTCTATTATTAAGATTTGCAACGACAATGACAAAGTTTTCGGTAAATGTTAATTTTGAAAATTAAAAGTATGAAGAGCGAATTTAGATTTTTTTATTTCACCAAACAAACGCTTTCTGGAGCTTAGGCAATTTATAAAAAATTGATTTTCTGATGTTAGATTAACGATGGTAATATCGATTCAAATGAAGTAAAAAAAAAAATTTATCTGTATAAGAAACTTGAAATAATTGAAATTATGCCAAAAGGGCTTCGCATTTTGTTTATTTACATCAAGTACACAACTCAGAAATTCAAAATATTTTTTATGATAAGTTCCATAATAAATCAATTCCAAACAGAACAGAAGATAACATTTCAATTTTTCTTTTCTGTACCTAAACAATATAAAATTTAATCAATCGAATTAATTTAGTATTTACAAATTATATGCAGAAAATAACTACCAGTCAGGCACGAAGCGTGATTTTTTCAATATTGGAAGCGCACTAATAGAATGTTTTTGAGACTTATAAATAAACACCATATTAAGTAAGGCAAGATATTGAAATGCTCTGAAATATATAGGTTCAGTTTAGTTTTAAAATGGCTTTGAAGCAATGTTCACCTTTGTTATGGCTGGCTTCTGGCTTTTTCTTTACACAAATAAAAGAAAAAATCTAGCAACGTTTAGTTTATATAGTATGCTAATTTTCGACGTCAGTAGTATATGTTGAAAATGTGGTAACATTTGGTTCAGTAGTTTCTGAGTTATAAAAACACAAAAATGCGCACAACCGATTTGATATATTCAAAATATAAAAGATAACGTTGTAGTGGGTAATATTTCTTTATTCAAATTTTAGATTCATATGAATGACTTATTTAAAATACCTATCTTTTAAAAAAAAAATTTCGAAAAATCTCCAAAGACTTCGGAGTAAATTGTATTTATAACTTTTTCACGCATTTCACCTTGTCACCTTATATTTTGAAACGGTAAATTGAATCAACCCAATTTTTGGATTTTTCTAGAGGGGACAATTGTACGAAACTTTTAAAAAAAGTTGTTTGAACAACATCCTTTTGGAAAAGACCTAAAATCAACGAAGAAATTTTGAATAAAAAAAAATGAAATTTCTTTTAATTTTGATAATTATGATTATTATAATTATGTACTTGTGAATTTTTTTCTCTACAACCAAAGTACCTTATGTCATCATTAGTATAAACTAAAAGCTTGGCCGCTCACGTGCGGGTGCACCTTTTGCAATCCGCCCAGATACGGGCCTGTTTGTGATAATTTAGAAAGAATGGAAATCAAGTAAGTAATTTGACCATTTCCATAAAAATTACATATTACTTTAAATCAAGTAAGTAATTTGATTTTATCCAAAAGAATTACATATTAAATTAAGTTATTTCTTATTTTCAGTAAAAGCGAAAAATGGAATTTTTTCCGCTGTTTTCCAAAATTTCGAGTAGGGAATAAGCAATAGGGTGGCTCGAAGAACTCGGATTAGTGCCAAGAAAAACAGATGGTGCTGCGAGACGACAAGGTATTTGGCAATTTCATTTGCCATTTCAAAACCAAAAGGCACAAAGTAAGTCGAGCCGACAATACTTGGTTCGAAATGTGCAAACTTCCACCTGAAACAATATGTCTGCTTCTGACGTACTGCTTTGCTAAGAGCTACTCATACGAACATACTATGAATGAATGCTCAATTTCTAGCACTGTAGTGTCGGCAGAAACTATTGCAGATAGATTTAGCTATTGCAGAGAAGTGTGCATGGTTGCCTTAGACCTGCGGTTTCCAAACTTTATATTACTATGCCCCATATTAAATAAAAATAAATCTTTACGGACCCCCAAAGTAAAGAAATATACACAAATTGTTAAATATTAAATAAAACATATATTTACGAATTGTTTAGTTTTTATGAGCTTGTTTTTCAGCACAAAGTTTTTGAAATCGTGGCGTTATTTTCTTTTTTAAATATTTAATTGGAAAATAGCACTAACAATTAAAGGTAATAAAACGTTAGGTTCATGTTGTATAAAAATTATAATTCGAGAGAACCGAAAAAAGGAGTTTGGAAAAAAAATTTTAGAATATCTTTCATCGGCCCACCGTGATAATAATACGGGATTTTCAATTAATAATTAGATTTAAAAATAAAATTAAATCATATAGCCAAAGTAAAAACAGAAAATAAAAAAAAAACGTAAAAAATAGTCGTCAACAATATAATAAATTAGTACTTTTTTCAGGACGATAAAATATTTTTTTAAATTAAACACAGAAAATTAGAATAATTGACTAAACATAATTAAATGAATCAGATTTCTTTAATTTAACTAATGTTTTAAACAAATTAATTACTTGAATAGTTGAAAAAAAATTCAAAACTGACTGATTTTTCTTATGAAAATTCATTGATTTGAGTTTTAAAATACAAATAATTAATTGAAAGAATTATTAAATTCAATAGTTGTTTTTAACAATTCACTTATTTGAAATATTAAAACAAATTTGTTAAAATGAAAATTAAGGTAAATTTTAAAATTATCTAAACATTATGTGATTCAGCAAATTTAATTATTGGATTTGAAATAAATATTTCAATATATCAACTACAAAAATAGTAGAATTGTACAATAACATTCTTTGACAATTGTAGAAAGTTTTCATAGAAACCGATTTTATATTGTCTATTAGAGTACGATTCAAATCACTTGACCAATCCGTTATGCAAAGCTTTCCCTTTCCATTACAAAAATCCATACAAAATTTAGGGGAAATTATATAAGAATAAAAGCTCATGCAATTTTGTATGGAATTTTGTAATGGAAAAGGAAAGCTTTGCATAACGGATTGGTCAAGTGATTTGAATCGTACTATAATACATTGTTGTATATCACTGACATAGCTCAGTGGAAGAATTCATAACATTGAACAAAACGGTTAAGCAACGCCTCGTTCAGTGGCGTAGCTAGACATTTTGGGCCCTTGTGCAAGAATCTATTTTGGGGCCCACCTACAAATCTTTTCTTATTAAATAAAATATACAAATAAAAACTTATGTGTATTTGTTTTTATTTTTAAAAATTACATCGGAATTACATTAGAACATCTGCAAATTCTTTAATCGTCATGTTTTCTTTCAAATCGTCTTTTAGGAAGTTAGCGGCTTGTATTAACTGAATTGGCAAATTATTGGAAAATACTTCTGAATATTTTTTTGAAATATTATGGCAAGCTATCTTCATTTCCTGTTCAGACATAGATCAAATAGTTCTAGGTTGAAGAAATGCGAAATTTTGGTTAATTGTATTCGAAGCGTTTTTCAATTTGGACAATTATTTTGTCTAAGGTATTGAAACGATTTAGAGAAAGATTTAGAGTAATAGTGATATACACACACAGCAGTGGGCTAATAATTTCTCCTCATTTTATGTATGTATTTCCTCTAAAAAAAACTTATCAGAGTAAATTTTATTATACAAATTTTTTTTTGGATTGGTTTGGTTGGAACCAGGATATTAAAAAAAAAAGAACATTATTTCAAAAAAAAAATTTTTTAATTTTAATCTAGAAAATACATTTTTTTTTCTTAATTTTATGGTTTGATGAATGGGCCCCTACAGCAATGGGCCCTTGTACTTCGCACACACTCGCCATACCTAGCTACGCCACTGGCCTCGTTGTGATAGAACTTAGATGGGTGACCGACCAAAAAAGCTAAAAAAAAAAAAAAGCAATGTCTCGTAGTGATATAGTACTTAGATGTGTGACCAACCAAAAAAGTTTAAAAAAAAAAGAAAAAAAGAAAAAAAACAAAAAAAAAAACCAAAAAAGTTAAAAAAAAAAAAATTTTGATAAAAAACAAAAAAAAAAAAAAACGGATAATGCAAATTAGATATTTCATTGAAATTAGTAAATGAATCAAATAATTATGATTTGTAGCAAATCATTTAATTAAGAATAGCTGGCGCAATTAAACAGTTTAAATGGCTAAAATTCAATCACAAACATTAGATGATTTTATTTGAAGTTTAGATAAAAAGGCTACTCTTTTTTTTCTGTGAATCAATATTGCAAATATTAAAAATATTTATCGAAAATCAAAACTCATCTTTTTTTTTATTACAATCGGAAACTAATTTTATGTCTAGGGAGGTACATTTTTGATTTTCACCCCGTACTTCTTACCACACTATCAATAGCCTACTAAGGCGGAAATATGTACCTACAATTTCTTAAAATTTCGTTTGATCGTATTAAACAAAACAATTGATAGAAAAACGAAATGAAAATATTTTTTGAATTCATGCTATGACTAATTCGTGTTAAAATAGAGATGAGTGCTTTTGAATTGAATCATATAAATACACGCAAAATTTAAAAGTGTTATTATAAAATTAGGTATATTAAAAAATTTCTCGATATTAAAAGTGTGGAAACCGCTGCCTTAGACAACAGATATGCCTTAGATGGACCTATCGGTGGACCTTGGATTGTCATCGAAATCGATGAAACTAAAATTGGACAAAGAAAATATGAACGTGGACGAATCGTTGAAGGAAGCTGGAAAATTGGGATGGTTGAAATAGGTACTAAAAATTACCGATTAGAAATTCGCCCCAATAACAAAAGGGATAAAATTTCGTTAGAAGACATGATTAAAAAACATGTTCATCCAGGTAAATTGAAAATAAATCTATTATTATAATTTGTTATGTCATAAAAAAAACAATTATAAATTTTTTTGTTTTTTTTACGAATTGTTGTGGTGGTTACGTTGAGAATTTGGGTTACATCCATAAAACAATGAACCATTCCAACAATTTTGTGGATCCGGACACGCAATCCACAGAGAGCTCTTGGAGGTATTTGAAATGTAGAGTAGGTCGCGGAGGCATCCGAAAAAAAAATTTAGACATGCTTTTATGCGAATTTTTATGGAGAAAACAAACGAAAAGAGACAGCATAGATGAATTTACGTAATTAATTATAAATATCAAAACTTTCTACTCAGGTTATTTCAATAAATTTGAAAATTATAGAAAGAAATATTATTTTTTTTTATTTATGCATATAAGAAAACAAATAACACAAAAATTTGGGCTTTTTTTGCTTCTGCCGTAACTTCATATTAATAAATTATGAGTTTTTGTTGTGCTGATTTCTTTATTCATTTTAGGCCTTTTCCAAAATGATGTTGTTCAAAGAACTTTTTTTTTTAAAGTTTCGTACAACTGTCCTCTCTAGAAAAATACAAGAATTGGGTTGATTCCATTTACCGTTTCAAAAATATAAGGTGAAAAGGTGAAATGTGTGAAAAAGTTATAAATGCAATGTACTCCGAAGTCTTTGGAGTTTTTCGAAAACTTTTTTTTTAAACATAGGTAATTTTATTACCTACTTTTAAAAAAAAATTATAGTTCTAGAATGTACCGTTACCGAGAAAATTCCAAAAAACCGTTTTTCTAAAAAAAATTCAGTTGCGTTTTTCGGCCACTAGATGACATTTGCGGGTACAATGACATATATATCCTGGGTCTCCATTGCCGATAGTACTCCTTGGTGATGACGTCATCCCGAAAGCTCACGCCCCTTATTCGGAAGAATCTCCATATTTTTTTTAATTAGAAAAGAAAAATTCAAGGAAAATTATAAATAATACAATTGAATTTTTAAAAAAATTTATTATGACGGAATTAATCTGCTTAACTATAAATATTAAAGTTAGAAGTTATTTGAGTAAGAATTTATTTCGTAACTACATTGGTGGTTCCACCTAAGGCTACAACAAGACACATTTTTAAAATTATTTAAAAACATAATAAATTTAAATTTCAATATCAAATATTTTATATTCGCACCCTTCAATTTTTTTATTTAAAATTTGAGTTCTTTTTTCGGCATAAGTTTTGATACATTTTACGAAAAATGATATCGCCTGCTCAGAAATGAAACAACGTATAATGAAAAGTATAGTTTCGAGTAATTTGAATTTAAAGATTTGAAAATTAAAAAAAACGTATCGAAAAATATCAAGTAGCGTACAATTTTCATCTAAAAAACACATTTTAATCAACATTAAGAATATTGCAAAGTAGTTGTACTTATAAAATCGAGTACGAGGAATCGAATGGTGCTATTGTCAAATAATGACGTATAAATGTCATACGTTGTTTCATTTCTGAGCAGACGATACACATTAGTATCGGGTCCGCGCAATAACTCATCGGTTCTTAACTCATCGGTCGATTTTGGATAAGTTATATCCATTTTAACTCATCCGAAAATTGGCGCCAGCTGCAAATCCCACTGACCAACCACCAATCCGCACGCCTGCAGCCCTCACTCTCCGCCCCCTTTTCTCGTTCTGGGACACTCCCTCTACTGCTAACACAAAAATGGGGCCAATCATCGTAGTGTTTGTCACAAATAAGCATTGAGGTGGATGAGTTATGTCATTCCAAAGGATATAACTCATCGGCCAATTTTCGGATGAGTTAAGTACCGATGAGTTATTGCACTTCGCCATTAGTATCCTGTGTCAGTTTGGCCGAAAGAACTTCTATCATATTATGGTATTCGTCAGGGCCGGGTCTGAGTTCATGGCCGCCTGAGTGCAAGCTGGTAAAGCCGCCTCTAAGCCATATGTGCAAAATATGGATTATATTACAATATTAGCAATTTTTATGTTGATTATTTATTTTAAAAAGAAAATTGTAAGAATTTAATTTTTTTGTTTAAAAATGATATTTTGTTAATAAATTAAATTTTAATTTTTTTTTTTTTACTGTTAACCTATTTAACATTATTTCGATTATATTCGTTACCGTGATTTATTATTACACCTATCTCTCGTTTAACACGGTACTCGTTTAACACGTTTTCGATCTTACACGGTTTTTATTCATAGTTAATATTTTTTTATTTATATGAATTACATATTTTTTTGTTTTTATGAAGAAGATATTTTTAAGCATATTTTTTATTTTAGAAATAAATTGAATAATTTTTATGTTTCTATGATTAAATTGGTATAATTATATTTTATTAAATATATTATTATATTATATTTTATTAAATATATTATTATATTATATTTTATTAAATATACTCGTAACTCGTATTTTGTATGAAATAAATTACTGATTTTTCGCTTTACACGGTTTTCCTATATAAAAATTAATTTTTCGAGTTGCACGGTTTTATGAAGAACGTATCTCCCGTGTAAAACGAGGGATAAGTGTATTAAAATTAACAGTATAGTGGCGGTAAATTTTCCCGCAAAAATTCTTTAAAAATTCTGTAATTTTATTTTTAAACAAAAGTGTGTGATTTTAAACATAATAAAATAACAATAATAGTATAAAAAAAAATTACATTGAAAAGAAATAAAAATGTCGAAATTGCTAATTAAATTAATTATTGATTTCAATGCATTTGTTAGAATTTCATATCAATAATAATTCTACTTAATGCTTAAATGATTTTTATCGAAAATTAAATTCAGAGAAAATTAATTTCAAATTCTGAAATTTATATTGCTTTCATTTTAGGATGAGATGACAGGGGCATGCAAATGGGGATTAAATATTGGAATATTTGCATCTGTGTAGACTTAAAATCTGCAATAAAAGCTTCAGATAACTCGAAGGAAACTACTTTATTGACTATAAATTCATGAGTACAGAGTTACGGAAAAAACAAACAATAAATTGTCTGTGTTGTACAAATAACTAAAACAATTGCTTGGTTCTCCATTCTAATTTAAATGTTGACTTTCTAAATAAAATTCTAAAAAATTGGAGTACCTACATTTTTTATGTAAGTTTATTTCGACAATTTCTTATTTTATTATCCTCCTAAACACGAAAATAATTTAAAATTCTGAATTCCAAATTTCTAGTATAAATTTGAAAATAATAATGTTATTTCAAATGCTTTCAAATATACTTCAAATATTTGCGATATATCAATGATAATAATTTGATTAATACACTACCAAATCTGTAATTGGCTCTCTAATTTAGATATTTTTCCGATTAAAAACAATTTTAAATCATTGCTATAAATTCAGTTTTTTATATAAAAATTTAGAACAAATTAATCTTGTAAAAATAAAATCAAATAAATGAAAAAAAGATTTTTTATTGTTAACATTTTTTATTTCATTAACATTTTTTAAGATAGGTCTCTTTTTCAAGGGCACTGGTGACATCCTAAAAAAAATTTATATTGATTTTTAATTAGAAAAAATCAGGCGTACTAAGATTTATCAAACAAAAAAACCATACTTACTATTAATTTTAACAACAGAACTTCCTGCAAAAAATTGTTTTAGTCCAATGTAATTAAATGTTCTATTAAAAGGCACCTTCGTTTCCATAAAAGGTTTGCTTGAGTTAAATTTTCCGACTTTTAGCTGATTTTCATACCATGTTATCCAAACTCCTCGAAATTCCGTTAAAGTAAATAGATTTGGGGTGTCAGCAAAAACAAGAAATCCTTGTCCTGATATATATGCTCCACTTCCATCTGCATTGTGATTAAGATACACGAAAAATTCCGGATTAATTGTCTCATTTTCAAAGACCCCAAAAAAAATATGATAATTTCTGTCATATTTGACTGCAAAAGAGAAACACTTTCTTCTTTTGGGAACTGGAAACCATGTGACTGATCCACGTTCAGTCAAATTTCCCGCCGTTTCTCCTTCAGTATGGATCACTAAATTTTATATTTTTAATAATTTTTTTTATTTTTATTATCAAAATTAGTTTAATTTATACTTATAATATCATGGGCAGGATTTCTGACACATTCATGACGTCTTAACAAATCTATGGAAGTTACTGGAAATGAAAATAATTATTAAAAAAATGTCAGACAAATTTTTAGAAGTCATTAACGAAAAGTTTTGATAGATATAAATTTATGGAAGTGAAGAATAGCAATCTAACCCACAATCCTGCCATACGAAAAAGGGAGAATTGAAATAGAGGTAAATACTATTATCATTTCACTTACCAATTATTACAAACAATGAAATAATAGGTAGAATATAATTTTGCATTGTTATGAAATAAAAAAATACTCGTGTAGGTCTTACTAAATGAAAATATTGAATAACTATTAACTAGATTAAGATTTAATTTCACATTTATATTTTATTTTCATATTCGGTGAGTTTCCTGTTAATAAAAACTGCAATAAAAACAAAGTTTTTAGTGAATGTTAATTTTGAAAATTAAAAGTTTGAAGAGCAAATTTCGATTTTTTTATTTCACTAAACAAACGCAAAATAATTTATTTTCTGATGTAAGATAAACGATGGTAATATCTATTCAAATGAAGTAAAAAAAAAATTTTATCTGTATAAGAAACTTGAAATAATTGAAATTATGCCAAAAGGGCTTCGCATTTTGTTTATTTATATCAAGTACACAACTCAGAAATTCAAAATATTTTTTATGATAAGTTCCATAATAAATCAATTCCAAACAGAACAGAAAACAACATTTCAATTTTCCTTTTCTGTTCATAAACAATATAAAATTTAATCAATCGAATTAATTTAGTATTTACTAATTATATGCAGAAAACAACTTCCAGTCAGATACGGAGCGTGATTTTTTCAATATCGGAAGCAGACTAATAGAATTGAATGATTTGAGACTTATAAATAAACACCATATTAAGTAAGACAAGATATTGCTCTGAAATATATAGGTTCATATTAGTTTTAAAATGGTTTTGAAGCAAAGTTCACCTTCGTTGTGGCTGTCTTCGGGCTTTTTCCTTACAAAAAAAAAGAAAAAAATCTAGCAAAGTTTAGTTTAGCATATATGTCAATAGTATATGTTGAAAATATAGTTTAGTAGTTTCTGAGTTTTAAAAACACAAAAATGCGCACAATCGATTTCAAATTTCAGATTCGATTTCAAATTTTAGATTCATATGAATGACTTATTTAAAATTTTATATATGTACCCTATATTCAATTTTCAACTTCAAATATTATTTAACTTATTTTTCACAAATATCTTCTTTTAAATTAGAAATAATAAATATTAGTACATAGCTTAAGGAATGTCTAACTTATCCTTTTAAACTAAGTTTTGTATTTATTTGAAATCATTTATATTTTTTTTAAGTAGTAAAGACAAATTCAAGGAAAATTATAGATAATACAATTGATATTTTAAAAAATTATATTACGACGGACTAATCTGGTTAGCTATAAATATAAAAGTCAGAAGTTATTTGAGTAAGAATTTATTTCGTAACTACATTTCGTACAACAATTTTATTTAATTTTATATTATATAAAATAATCTCGATTATTTTTGATCTTTGGAAAGGAAATTTAATTTTAGACCATTTTGCGGCGACATGAATTAGGACCTAATGAACTAGAACCTAAAAAGCAAAATTAACTAGAACCATAGATTAAGAATACAGAAAGATTGGAAGCTTCATACAACATTTTTTCAGTCTTTTTTGGTATTTTATTGTGAAGGTGTTAGTAAAACTAAATAAAATTCTTTTCATACATTGATAATTATCACGTATTTTATTTTGTTTTACTAACACATTGACTTAAAAATACCAAAAATAATGTTGTATGAAGCTTCCCATCTTTCTGTATTCTTAATCTATGCTAGAACCTAAAAAAACAATTTTTTTTTTTTAGATTCTAGTTCATTTTTAAAATTAATATATGAAGTAAAACCTAAAAATTATGAATCAGGACCTAATGAACTAGAACCAGAGAAAAAAATTTCTAAATTGAAAAATTTACTAGATAGAAACTAAAAAAAAAAGGAACTAAAATCTAAACAAAATTAACTAAAACCTAAATGTATGGAAAAGCTGTTCTGCATAATGGGAGACTGCTACCGCGTCCAATTCGCTTCGCGTGAAGTGTGCCAAGAAAAAAAAACCTTAGGTTCGGCGGAGGCGGCAGCCGTCCCCGAAACAGTTGTTCTACGTGGAAAAACTGTTTCCGGGAACTGGGGACGGCTACCCTCTAGGGCTTTTTTTTAATCCTTGGCGGGCTTCGCGCGAAGCGAATGGGACGCGGTAGCAGTCCCCCATTATGCACAACAGCTTTTCCATACATTTTGTACGGCCAACTTACTTTTTTACTTTTTAGTTTTTAAAAAATGAACTAGAACCTAAAAAAAATGAACTACAACTTAAACAAAATGAACGATAACCTAAAAAAAATTAACTACGATCTAAAAAAAAAAATTAAAATTTTTAGGTGCTAGTTCATTTCTCTTTTATATTCTAGTTCATTTTTTTTTAGGTTCTAGTTAATGTTTTTTAGATCCTAGTTCATTTAAATTTTTGTAAGATTTTTTTAGGTCCTAGTTCATTTTGCTTTTAGGTTCTAGTTCATTAGGTCCTAATTCGTGGCGCCATGATATTATATTGATTACTGATGGTATAGCTTAAAGTAAGTCGAAATTGTTGAAACATATTTTTACGAAATTATATAAAAGTTTTTCAACTAATCTTTAGTGCGCCTTTAAATAGACCAAGAATATTGATTTTTTTATTTGCTAAAACTGTGTTCCAAGTTACTGAATCTCAATTTAAGTTTAAAAATGAAATTCAGCTGATAAAGCTTTTATAATTTTTTTTTCTTTTTTTCAACAATACTTCTAAAGAATCAACGTTATATAAACATTTCATGATGACTAATTTGGTCTAAGCATCACGATTAAAAAACTTAATGAAAAAAAAAAAAAAAATAGATAAAAATAATCCAAATCAAGAATGAAAATTTTAATTATTTTGTGATT